>APFE030940228.1:0-21886 GCA_000404065.3 Pinus taeda
ACTGGGTCCTCATCATCCCAGACTATCTTTGGAAGGCCCCTTAATTCACTTTCTCGTATTTTGGTGTCCGGTCCTAATCACCCGGAGTGGAAATACTTGGAAGTTGTTTGACTGGTTGTTATATTTAGGGACTTTATAGTGTGTGCTCTGTGCTCCTAGTTGGCCTAGCTTTCAATTTTTTGAGTCTTTAGTTAGACCTTAACAAGAAATTCAAAGTGGCTGACCGATCACCTAGATGGTCTCGAAGACTTCATGGTCTTTCACCACCAAGTTTAGAGCCTTCTCCTAGAAGGCACAGAGGTAATTCTACTGGTGGGTTTCGTCCCACGGCAGTTGACGCATCGGGGATTGATCCTCCTCTCGGGGGAATTAGTATTCAAGCAAGGCCTGGCACTTCCGCGGAACAAGAGAGGAACACTCCAGTTCTTTCTCAAGTTCGCTTACAAGCGGAGAATAACATAGAGGTAGAAGAACTCTTAGAGTCGTTAGCGGCAACGAATTCTCCCCTACCATCTAGTCATCCAGACATATTACAATACGTTGTGACTCCGACGCATAGACCGTCAAGTCCAGGTTACGCTACGTGCTTACCATCGATGACCACTACTGGAAGCATGGCTTCTACAAGTGCTACGACTGTGCAGACTCCAATATCTGTACAAGGGGGAGGAACTATTTCCATCCCCTCCGCTTCTTTATTCGGGTCTTTTTCTAGCACATCTTTAGTTGGGTCTACCTCCATTCCGTCCACGAGCGGAAATTCCCAAACCAATGCTTTTGGTTCTGGATTCTTCCCATTTGGCGCCCATTCACAGGGTATTCCTTTAGTTCCGTTTGGTGCTGCCACGTCCATGATGAGTGGATCAGCTTCATTCTAGGGTTTCCCTTTCGGAAGTGGTCATATACCACATTCCAACCCGACGATAGGATCCATGCCTTTTTCTTATATAGGACAAAGCAGCAATCCTTTCCAAGGTTGAACTAACCCTGGGGTTAGTGGCGCAGGAACTGGGAATACGTTTTTCGGCCAACATGGGAATAGGTCGTACACCACAGTTAGCTTGTTTCAAAGTATTCCTCCCTTAGCTTCGGCTTGGAATCCGTATCAAGGGTTATCAACTTCTTATAATCCTTTATGAGGAAACTTTGCTGGTTATGGTGGATATGCGGCCGAAGTTGGTCAAACTTTGAATTTTGCTGGATCACAAGGCTTTCCTTTTGGTTCAACCGGTTCTACTGGTTACTTCGGGCAGCCTAGTGCCTTCCAAAATCTAGGTCAATCTTTTTAGAACTTTGGGAGTTCTGCCCAGTCTGGGTGGAATCCCCAAGGTCCTCCTAGGCTTCCGTTTCTAGCAACATTGAACTTGCTAGATCTCACTAAGTTAACAAACGATCCAATCAAGTATAATCCAGCCTGGCCTTCGGTCCCAATCAAACTCCCTTCGGACATTCCAATATTTGAAGGGAAGAGTGGTGAGGACCCAGGTGACCATGTAACCACATTCCATTTGTGGTGCTCATCCAACTCCCTTATCAACGACTCGATTAGGTTGAGACTCTTTCAATGCACCTTGACTGATAATGCAGCCAAATGGTATATAGAGTTTCCAGGGGGCAGCTTTACATCTTTTGTTGACTTAGCCAATATTTTCTTAAATCATTTTCAGTTGCCTGTCCATTATGATGCTGGAATCGAACTACTGGCCACTTTTCGTCAGGATAAGGCAACTCACATTTCTGACCATATTCAGGAATGGAGACAGAGAAAGAGGCTCATTAAAGCCGAAATCCCTCCGGAGTACCGTCTCGAATGGTTTTTGAAATCCTTAATACCTGAGATCTCCAAGGATGTCTCCATGTCTGCAGTCTATTCTAAGGAGCAAGCCATTTTTTGGACCCAGCAATTAGAATTGATCTACTCTCAGTCTAGGATCCTACAAAAATATTTGCCAGATGCTACTGGGTCTAAGGTTGACATAGCTAAGTCGAAGCCAGGTCCCCACGCGGATGGTATTGTTGGGTCGGTAGACACGAATACAGTGAACTTGTTGAACCAATTGCAGCAGTTGTCTTTACAAACTGCTTCTAACAACCAAGTCACATCGTTTAACCCTCCGACTTGCCAAACCTCTTTGATTAATGTCGTCCAATCTGATAACCACCAAGGAAATCAAAATTCCAATGGGAAAAAGAAAGGACGAGGTAAGAAAAAGAACCAGGATGGGAAGCCTGACGCAAATAAATCTGGCAATAATGCTAGTGGTGGTAGAAATGAGTCTAAAAAGAAAGTCAAGTTTCCATGCAAGTTGTGCAGTGGAGACCATTTAACTCATCTTTGCCCCAAGACTGAAGAGGCTCAGCACTTGTTAGGGTAGCAAGGGACTTCTAGTTTCCAAGCTGTGTTAACCAACCCTTTTCCCCAAGGGCAGCAACTTCTTGCTGGCACGAGTTCAAACCCTGGAACCTCCGCAGGGGGCAACCAGGAAGGGGAAAAATCATCGAATGTTTTCAGGATGGGTTCTAACGTCCACGTGGCTACTCGATCATGTGATTATGGTAAAGCCGAGACTTCCAAGGACAAGGTTGTTCCCGGAAATACTGACCTTCATATTAAGCGACCCCCTGTTGAGACTATACCACGGATACCGAAAGGTTCCGCTAAACGCGCAACTATTAATCCTAATGCTAGGGCCACCCAGAATTACTCCATTGTGGAGGATCTGGCTCAGAGTCTGTGTGCCATGTCCTCTTTGGAGGTTCTCCAGTCGTGTCCAGCTCAGCGAAGTGCTTTACTTTCCGCAATTGGGGCAGTCGATCCAACTAACACTTTAGTGCTCACTTTCGACATGTTAAATGTCAAAAAGCGACTCCCTCATGATATGGATTTTCAAATAAAGTCTACATAATGGAAAATTAACATTTTTCGTACCGTTATTGATGAAGGAGCTTCCACGTGCATCATGTCGATGTCATGTTGGAAGGCTATTGGATCGCCTTCAGCTGTTCCTTCACCTACCGTCTTGACTGCATTCGATGGTCATTCTCATAAGCCGCATGGGATTATCCCAGCCTTTCCTATATGTGTTGGGGGGAAGGTCGTTAATATTGAAGTAGAAGTCGTAGATGCTAACCTAGGCTATAATCTCCTCTTAGGAAGGAACTAGGTATACGAAATGGATGCCGCTGTTTCGACTCTGTTTCATGTCATTTGCTTTCCTCATGAGGGGAAAATCGTTAAGGTTGATCAATTGGATTATTTTTTAGTTGATCCTCAAGCAAGCTCTAACTCTACTGTTCCTTTAGTGGATAACCCTCGTCTGCCTGCTTAGAATTTAGGATTAGGGATGTATTCCTCGTTGATGGGTACTTTTGATCTTCCCTCTCCTTTTGCTAAAATCAATGCCATTTCATCATCTAAGGAGTCTCCTCGAGAAGAGTTCTTCCAAACTCGTTATTTTTCAGACCCTTGGACCTTGCCTTCACCTACGACCACATTAGTTGAACGACAAGGGAATGGAATGGCATTTCCTATATCTACAGCTGATCTTAGACATCAGTCTATCGTCAACTCTGCAGACAACCATTCTACTTATTTTTCCGAAGAGGAGTTAGATGGCAATGTGGCCCTGGCTTGGAGCCCTGATTCTACCTCTACCTTGGACTGCTTAGATTCAGTTTTACCTTCTGAAGAAGCAATTCTCAAAGCAATGATGGGTATAGATCGACCTTGGGAAGATTTACACCACCGTTTATACTTTCTTCCTCCATTGCAGGAGGTAGAATCTAGATTCTCCGAGCTCTGTACTAGTGATGTTTGTACGGTGTCAAATCCTTTGGCTCCAACACACGTTCGTGTTGAAGGTAAGATGTTGGTGATTTCAAAAACAACACCTATAAACATCTCTAGGGACCCTAACACGATCAAAAATCTCTTCATCGGAATTGAGTGTTCCCCTGAAGAAATTCAAATTTACACCGACCTGTTCAAAGAATTTCGGGATGTATTTGCTTGGTCTTATGAAGAAATGCCTGGAATTGACCCATCTATAGTTCAACATGAGATCAAGACGTATGAAAACGCCAAACCAGTTTGTCAAAGGCTTCAGCCAGTTAACCCTAGGAAAGCAGCAGCTATCAAAGCTGAAGTGGAGAAGTTGCTAAAGGCGGGTTTTATATACCCTGTTCCTCTCACTGATTGGGTTTCTGATCTAGTACCTGTAGATAAAAAGCAAGGAACAATCCGAGTATGCATCGATTTTAGGGACCTAAATAAGGCTTGTCCCAAACATAATTACCCCATGCCATTCATTGATCAGATTATCGATGAGTGTGCGGGTAATGAGATCTTTTCCTTCATGGATGGTTTTTCTGGTTACAATCAAATTTCTATCCATCCTGAAGATCAACATAAGACAACCTTTATATATCCCTAGGGTACCTTTGCATATAGAAGGATGCCTTTTGGTCTTAAAAATGCTGGAGCCACCTTTCAGCGGGCCATGTCATATGTTTTCCACGACATCAAGCATGTCATCAAAGCATACTTGGATGATCTCACTGCTCATTCTCGAAAGGGAACTGATCGCCCTAGTCACCTTCGAATGGTTTTCGAGCGATGCCGATTTTATAAAATCCAGTTGAATCCCGACACGTGCATTTTCGCGGTTACGTCCGGTCGGTTGTTAGGGTTCATTGTGTCAAATGAAGGGATTCGGGTTGATCCCTTGAAGGTTGAGGCAATAGTTCAGTTGCCTCCCCTGTCCTCATTTCGAAAACTTCAAAGTCTTCAAGGGAAGGCTAATTTCTTAAGGCGGTTTGTAGCAAACTATGCCGAGATCACTAAAGGGTTCATGCGTTTGTTACGGAAAGGAGTTCCATTTGTGTGGGATGACTTTGCACAACGATCGTTTGATGCTTTGAAAAGGGCACTAGTCTCTACCCCGCTTTTGAGTCCACTGAATTATGGGAGAGATTTCCTTTTATATCTCGTTGTAGTAGAATCAACCATTGGTATGGTTCTCGTTCAGGAGGACGATGCTCTCATCGAGCATGTGATTTATTATTTGAGCCGAGGCTTAATAGGTCCTGAACTTCGCTATTCTCCGGTTGAAAAGTTGGCCTTGGCAGCTTTCCATGTTGTCCAGCGGCTCCGTCATTATATCCTGCTGCCCAAAACTTTTATCTTAGCGGCGGTCAATCCATTTCAATTTGTCCTCAGTAGGCGAGTGATTGGGGGCAAATATAATAGATGGATAGTCATCTTGCAAGAATTTGATCTCGAGTTCTTGTTAGCCAAGTTTAAGAAATCCATGGTTTTCGCTGAGCTAATTTCTGAGTTGCCTTGTGGAGAGGATACTATTTATGAGGAAAGTTTTCCCGAAGAACATTTATTCCTCATCTCTTCACTCGACCCTTGGTATGGAGATATCATTGTTTATCTCCAGACTTCGAAGTTTCCCTCTACTTTCTCCAATGATGAATGTCGTAAATTACGTCACCTGGCTAAAAATTATGTTATCATTGGTGATACCTTATACCGTCGAGGGGTTGATTCAATCCTTCGGCGCTGTTAAACCTTGGAGGAAGCAGAGTCAGTGCTAAATGATTGCCATAGTGGAGCTTGTGGTGGTCATCTATCGGGGCTTGCTATAGCCCAACGCATCTTAAATGCTAGCTATTTTTGGCCTTCACTTTTTAAAGACTGTGTTGAAGCGGTCAAACGTTGCCACCCTTGTCAAATCTTTACTCGCAAGATGCATGCTCATCCAGCTCCTCTTTTTCCCGTTGTCACCGTTGGTCCTTTTACTAAGTGGGGTATTGATTTTAAAACTTGTAATCCGCCTTCATCGGCGAATCACAAGTATATTATTGTGGCTGTAGACTACTTTACGAAGTGGTCCGAGGCCATGCCCACTTATAAAAACGATAGTGACACGACAGCTTTGTTTCTTTTCAATCAAGTTATCTCAAGATTCGGTGTCCTGAGAGAGATTGTCACTGATCATGGCAGTCACTTCCAGAATCAACTGATGTCTGAATTGGCTCTTAAATTAGGTTTCTGGCAAGAGCACTCGTCTCCTTATTATCCTTGGGCCAATGGACAGGTCGAGGCAGTCAATAAAACTCTTAAGACGATACTCCAATGGAAAATCGACAAAAATCGATCCAATTGGCATGTTATGTTGTATTCGGCTCTTTGGGCATACCGGACCTCTGTAAAAACTGCTACTAGTTTTACACATTTTCAGTTGGTTTACGGGATGGAATCTATCTTTCCGATTGAATGTGAAATTCCATATCTTAAGTTATCTGTAGAGCTCCTTCCAGAGACTTCGAGTCTCGAAGAGCGCCTCCTTCACTTGGAACATCTCAAGCAGAAGTGTCGAGATACCGCCACGATGAATGACGCTCATAAGAAAAGGGTCAAAACACAGTATGATAAATTTGTTCGTCCTGGAGTCTTTTCTAAAGGTCACCTTGTCTTGGTCTATGACCAAGATAAAGACACATTGGGGGCAGGCAAGTTTAAGCCTATGTGGTACGGTCCTTTCATTATTAAACGAGTTTTAGAAAAAGGGTCGTATGAGTTAACCAATTTTGAGGGAAACAAGATGGCGGAGCCCTGAAACGGGCTCTACCTAAAGAAGTACTTTGCTTAAGTAGGAGTTAGGCAATGGATTCTTTGTATATTATGTATATTTGTACATATATCATTGAGAGTTTTGTGATATCAACACTTTTTGGTCTGTTGTTGCAGGTGTTGATGGATGATTTGGTCTATTTTGGGTTCATCGATGGTGCTAGTCGGCACACTCGGAATCTCGCTTCCACAGCTTGGATACTCTATTATCCAACTAGTCAATTGATGGTATCAAGAGGCGGATGCATTGGTGCTGCTTCAAATAATATGGCTGAGTATACCGCTGTTATTAATTTACTATCTGAGGCAATTTATCATGAGATTGACTCATTGGTAGTTTATCTCGATTCTCAATTGATAGTGTCACAATTAAACAACATTTATCGGGTAAGGGATCCATGTTTATATCGCCAATATTTAAGGGTGAGGTTGTTGCAAAGGTCATTTGTTTATATTAATTATTTGCACATTCCAAGATCTCATAATTGGTTAGCTGATTCTATCACTAATCAAGCATTAGACTGGCATATCAATCATTCATATAATAAAATCAATTCAAAAGTCAAACTATATATATATAATATATATATAATTAATATTATATATATATATATATATATATATATATATATATATATTATATATATTATATATTAAATCATCATAAAGCATCTGAGTGTACATATTTTGTCCAAAAATAACAAAGTGGGACTCAAATGCCAATAATCATGTCCGAATATCTAATGGCCCGACTCAGGATGAGCGGCCAAGTAGGTAACTATCGCATTGGCTACACGCCGAAAAGTGCGAACCCAGTCACGTGGCATGCCAACCACATGACGCTACATATCCTCAGGAAGGTCCTCTATAGCAGCCATCGGTACTCGACAGCTCAATCTCGTCAAGTGTCGCTGGACATTGTGTAGAGTCCATTCTGTCTCAGCAGCTGCCTCTTCGGCTCCTCAGCCGCGCCGTCTGTGCCATGGGAATCCATCTGGTCATACTGAACCAATATCTGGATCATGATCATTGTATTAGTCATTTGAATCTCATCAAACATATTTTTCAAAATGCATCATTATATTTGAAAAATCCAGAAAAATCATAAAATCAAAAAATCTTTACCAATCTCGCCCCATGCTGCATTCGGCGGTAATGCTAGGTCAGGATCTCCTCAGAAATCCAGCCCAGCATATGGGTAGTTGTCTACGACGATGATCTATTGATCCCACCAGGTGAAGAAGTCATCATCGAAAGTAGTCCTAGGAACCTCCCCACCCTACAGGAGTTTCAACAGATCAGCCTACCGGCCCATGCGTGGATCGTGTGGGGTGATGATGGAAACTGCTACCTTGGGGCGGAGTACGGGAATCCTCTTGAAGAAGAAAGTGCACAAGATAGTCCCATAGCCAAAGTTCTTGGTCTGTCCCCTCTTGATAGAAGTGAGCTGGCTCTTCATGCTAGCCAAAAGAGGAGTACACCAGTCGAACACAGTAGTGAGAAAATCAACTGCCACGCTCATGGTGAGCCGTGATGCTTGATGCAGGGAGGATGATCCGTTCACTCGAGCTATGGTGAATAGGATTATCCTCAGCAATAAACTCACGATATGTGCAATAGAAATCTGGCTCCCAACCTTCTTGGGATGTCCTGGGCTGTATATCTGTACGTAGTCCTGTATGGTGACACTGCTCCGTGTCCTACCCCGGGACTGTACTACCTCTCCCCTTCGGGAAAGGCCCGTGATAAAATAAATATCCTCCACTTCTACCTTGAGTGGCATTTGATCAATCATGAAGGCTTCCTCCTCGACATCCCAATAGTCAATGAGCATTTCAAGGAGTCGTACATTGGCTTTCATGTTCGGCAGTTTGAAGAATTTGAGCAAGCCGCATCCCCGTAAAGCATCCAAGGCTTGAGGATCATTCATAACTTCATTATCCACCGCTACATGTTCTCTTTCATGCCATGTGACCGACATCCTGAGAGAAAAATGAGTTCTAACGGTTAGCTTTTGATTAAAATTGGTTCACGGCATATATGCGGGTTATATCACCAACCCGCGTATACACCGTGGTGAAATTTTGAACAAAAGTTCAATGGTGAAACATCAATAAAAATCCTAAAACTAGTCACAATTAATTGTAAGCTAAGTATAAGACTTACTTGGAAGGTTTTGAAGAATTTGAATGGTCGAATTTGGCACACGGGAAGTTTGCTCCTTTCACTCCAAATCTTTGCTCTCCAACTCAATTGGTAAAAATGGTGAGTCCAAAATCCCTTTTATAAGTTTTGAAAATGTAAAATTTTTTCAAAATTTTATTTTGTTTGGCCTCATGTGACTTTTAACTTGGGAGCTTGGAATGTCGAGAATGGTTTTCTTTTCAGGACATTTTTGACATTTTCAACTTTTTTGAGACGGTTCCATGACTGCTGACCTATCATGGTAGGTATCGTTTTATCACTGGCATATAGGTTAGGGACATCATTTTTTTTGTTGCATCATGTATACTAGCCTCCATCTGTCGATACATCTACCATAGGGTCAATCCCATTGTGTTATGGTTCGTAATCCATCTTCATGACACGATGGTAGAGCCATCCTTTACATGGGCATCGTAGTTAGCACCTCACTGACATTTGTTTCCCATGCTGCTCCAATTTGAGTAGGCTCGGGAGTCCTCTGTAGTCCCGCCATGACTTATGCATCGAAGACTCATTCCTCTTAGCTTCTTCGCTTTGTTTTGGCCTTATACCCTAGAGGCTCCTTTGTGTTGAGTTGTACTACTGCATTGCATGTTGACCATTTGCACCTTTTGGCCTAGAGCTAGCTTCACTTGGATTCATGTTTAAGCTAACTTTTGACCATGGCGTCTGCAAAATCAACCTTGCATACCTTTGACTTCTGCAACTTGACACACCTATACCCATGGAAGGAACACACCTTTGAGTGTCACTGACCAGTTTTCGCCTCCCTGCATTGAGCATAGGAATGTTCCATTCCCAGGAACTAGATCATTTGTTTCATCGACACTCGTTCTTTCCACTATACCATAGCATTCTTTTATTCTTTTTTGAGCTTAACAGAAAAAGACAAAAAAATTAAATATTCCAAAAAGAGCGGGAACGGGACAATATTTCCATTTATTATTGGCAGCTAGAGTTAGTCATGTCGCCCTTGAACAAAGCACTCAAAACAAAGTCTCCTCCATTTGGGCGGGATTTAGTTTGACTTAGCTACGCCTTAACCTTGTTATTGAGTCAGTTCTCCCCCGATTGGTTATCTCTTCCAATCATATGGAGGGTTTGTTCGTGCCTCCTACATGACAAACTTATACAGAGTCATCATATGCTGCCATATAGTCACATTGAGTCGTGCTTTTGTTCAAGGGAAGTTAGCTTGAGTTGGCCTCTCTGCAGTGTCCCTTGACTCATTTTTCAGTCAACCATCCCTGGTTGTCAGTGGCATGTCTATCATCACATCAGTTATATTGGTCCTTTACTCGTGCCGGTTTGAGAAGGTCTCCATTGCCTTTTTGTTGGCGGGTCTTTTCCTTATCGACAGCGACATCTTGCTCTGAGGGCAGGCCTAGAGCTGCACCCTAGGGCTATTTTCATTATTGATAGGTTACCTTGTGCTCAGCATCGATCAGTATCATGGGTCTTTGACTGAGTGGTTTCCCTTGTGTTCGACATCAGCTTACATTATCACACATTGGGATTTGTGTAGTACCTTGGCTTCCATTTGACCCTATTGGTGGATACCTTGCCTCTGTGTCAGCTTTCATTATTGGTTGGTTCAGAGGGTTTCTACCGTGCGCTAGTCACATCTTGTGTACGCCGGAAACGTACTTCGGTTGGGTTACTACATCTCTTTCGTCCGATTCCTTCCACATTATTGGCCTATGGGTTACACTCTCACTAGATTGATGAAGGATGCCTTAATGCCTTCCCTCTAGCGGATCTTTCCCTATCGACTCTGACTCTTTGCTCTGGGCGAAGATCTAGAGTCCATTCAGCAGTACCTTTAGGTTTGCAGTCATTAGTGGCAGATCCTTCACTATCGACAGTGGGAAACCATCGTTGTCTCCTGATCGATAGATTCTCACAGGTGTTCGACTCCAGCTCATCTATTCACACTTGTTGGATTGTACTGGGTACCTTGACGCTCATTATCATTATCGGTGAGTAGTCTCGCGTTTGTTAATGGTATACATCAATGACCGGTAATCAAATGATTTCTCACATGGTCGACTTCAGATCATTTATTCCCATGGTGTATCAATGTACCACGGCGGTCGGTGAAGACCTCACGTTGTATCAACATTCATTGGTTCACTTGACAGTTGCTCCTGTTGCTGCTAGTTGATACCACTCCACCTTATATGTTGCAGTCATTCATGGTGACATTCTATATGCTGGCATCTGAGTTTGTAGTGTAGTACCATCCTTTTCCATCATGTTCAGTTGGTACCTTTTGGGATCAGTCTTTGATATCAATGATCTGTTGTATCTTTCAGCATCATTGACAGTTTTATATGTGATATTCAGACATGTACTTGTTCGATCATGATCAGATGATCCATTATGTATTTTCCAGTCATTTATACTTGTATACTTAGAGGATCCCCTTGTACTTGATATGCAGACATGCTTTTCTTTCTCTGAGCATGGGTATGCCCACCTCAGACGGTGTTTCTTTTTGATCTCCTTTTGTGGCTTGGCAGGCTGAATTCTGGTGAAGTACTCCTTGGTTTTTGGCAAATTTCCTTTCCATGTATTTGCTTAATATATTTCGGCCATCATGTACCCCTTCTGGCCTCATATATTAGGGGGCATTTTTTATAGCTCCAAATCTCACTATTATGGTTTGTGATGTTGCACTCATGGCCTAGGGCAACGCCTCCTTCCAGACCTGGTCCAAAATTTAAAAAATAGTGTTTTATTCCTTGTACGCGACATTGCTCTGAGTTAAACGTGTGTATACGCAGGCAGGCATATACCCAACCCGCGTATATGTATTAAAACACTTTAAAAAATATAAAACTCCCTATTTTCGGGTGGAGATCATGGGTTTTACCTGTTGATCACCTGTTAGTGCTCGTGGCCCAACTGTTCCCAACCAACTCCCAACTAAAAAACTACTTTAGGAGAGGTATGAAAAGACCTCAAAGGGAAGGCCTAAGGGAGGAGAGAAGAGAGAGAAAGGTTATTCTACTGAGATTTTTCCCCTGACCAGGTCTGAAGACCCTTGTGCCATCTGCACTTCGCCCATTTATATAGGAAACCCTTGTTTCCTTGTGTGTTGATGTTCATCCACTAGTTATGGCATCACGGAGTGAGTCTTGGAAGGAGATATGCTAAAGACTTGAGACTGGACGGATCCAGAAGGAAGCTTTGTTTGGAGCCTGCGAAAGGTTACTCAGGTGATATTACTCCTTTTGTACATTCTATTTGTCTATAATAAAGAAACACGTCTTGGTTCCTGATATGCATCTTCTTTGTGTTTATGATGTTCATGTTTGAATTCATATGTGAATGGTTGTTTAAAGTTCATAACTAACTACCTTCCTTTATAACATGAAGATGATTCCTTGATAAGTCTTTGTCCATATATTGTTGTATTCTTTGGACTTGGTTGTTTTGCAGGACAAAGGAGTGAAAGGGACTTGAAGAAGGGTTTGGACCCCTAAGGAACTTCTTGAACGTAGGACCTGAGGTACTCCCCTCTTACTATAGAATTTGCTTATAATAGCATAATGGCTGTGTGAATGTGTGTTTCTCTGTTTAGACAACTTTCAGTCTGCTAGGGTTTCCACCCAAAAGCCCTAGGGGAGCAAATTCCTCAACAATATTGTGACCCCTTAGAATCCTATATATAGAAAGGAGGATTTTCCATTTGTATCATCAGAGAATTGTTCATTTTTGTAATGTAAAGGAGATTTCCCCGTTAAAGAGGTTGATTTTGAAGTCTTTGATCTATATTTTCTTCTATTTTGTGAGCTGGTGTTAGGCCCCTATACTACTAGTGTAACCGCTTATTGTTATTAGTACAACCCCCTTATTATATTGATGTACCCATGTAGTTCCCATATTGTTACTATTGTGTGCCATAGAAGCCCACTATCGTTATTATTGTGCCCTTACATTATTATTGCTATGTCAGCTCTAATTATATTATGACCCCTTAGACTCCTATATATAGAAAGGAGGTCTTTTCATTTGTATCATCAAGGAATCATTCATTTGTGTAATGTAAAGGAGGTTTCCCCCTCAAAGAGGATGAATTCGAAGGCGTTGATCTATCTTTTCTATCTTTTTGTGTGCTGGTTTCATAACATTTGATATGAGAGCTTTGGATTCTAGGGTTTCACTACTCCAAATAGGTCATCATGGAATTTTCGCTATAACTTTATTTCTGCGACGTTTTAGAAGCAAAAAAAAAAACCCATTTGAGCGGAAATCGATCTAAACCTCAGATCTGAATTTCAAAGCTTATCACACTATATTTGCAGATATATGATCTGAGGAAGTTTGTCTTTTTGCAGACTCCTAAATTACATTCCAAACAGGTTACTTGGGGAAAATCGACATAACTTTCTCTTTGAGCATCGGATTGAAATTTCGTAAGAAGGTATAGAAAGAGGACGGACTGTAGTTTCCTATATATATTTTTCAGAGTGAAAGGTCGAAATAGTGACATGTGGCACGTCGTACAAGTTTTCTCTACTGAACTAGTCTATAATTAGGTCACTGTGGGAGATTTCGCATAACTCTTCCTTGGAGAATCAAATTTGAATCAAACTAGTGGCATTGGAAAGAGGACGTAGGTCATAATTTCAAAACATAAAATTCCTAAAGTACAAAGTTACAGTGGTTTCAAGATTGAGCTCCTAAAATCAAGAAAAAGCAATATGAGGAAGTTTGATGGCAAGGATCCGGTAAATTGGATACTTCAGATGGAGCAATATTTTGATCTACATGGTGTACCACTGTTACAAAAGGCATGTATTGCATCTTCATATTTAGAACCAGATCAATTTTTATGGTATAAATGGCTTTTTTCTCGTAAAAAACTTGTTACGTGGTCAATTTTCATGGATGAAATGATAGCACATTATGAGGATACAAAGAGCAACACCTTCTTTAGAGCAACACCATAATAATTGGAAATAGTAAAAGGGCTTTGTTACATAGTGGAATGTAAAATTACAGCAACAAGGAAGTCTACCCCTCACAACTATGGAGATGGAGATGTCGTTTCTCCTAGCCTTCCACAACATACAAGGGTTACACCACAACAATTGGAAGAAAAAAGAGAAAAAGGGATTTGTTACAATTGTGATAGCAAATGCACTAAAGGCCATGAGTGTTTTGAGAAGAAATTATTTTACATAGAGTATGAAGAGGAGGAAGAAAAAGATCAAGAAACATCAAAAGAAGTGGATATACGCCAGGACCCAACCCCTAAGGAAGAAGAAATGAATCAGACCATATCTTGTAAAGCATTGGCAAGAATTACCACTCCTCAAACTCTCAAGGGAGAAGGACATATCAAGAAGAAAAAGGTGCAAGAAGTGAAAGATCACATCGAGAAGGAAGAAATGAATCCAACCATATCTTGTAATTCATTGGTCAGAATTACCACTCCTCAAACTATCAAGATAGAAGGACATGTCAAGAAGAAAAATGTTCAAGGAGTGAAGATCACATCGAGCATCACGAAATGAATCCAACCATATATTGTAAAGGATTGGAAGAAATTACCACCTCTCAAACTCTAAAAATAGAAGGACATATCAAGAAGAAAAAGGTTCAAGCAGTGAAAGATCACATCAAGCATCAACAACAAGTTCTCCAACCTTTAAATGATAACACCACTTTGGTGCAAAATTGAATAAAACAATGGGTAGATCAACATCATATTGAAAAAAAATTGATGTAGCTGATTGGGTATTTTTACTACTACATCTCAAGCAAGCTATTTATGAGAAGGAAATGTTGGCAATACTACATGCACTTAGGAAATGGCGACCTTACCGAATAGGAAGACACTTCAAGGTAAAAATGGATCATGATAGTCTTAAATATTTTTTAGAAAAACTATTATCTTTAGAAGAACAGAAAAAATGTGTCACAAATATGTTGTGTTATGACTTTGACATCATCTATAGAAAATGGAAGAAAAATTTTGTTGCAGATGCACTCTCAAGAAAGGATAAGGATGTGGAAGCATTGTTTTGTGCTATTTCTATTATCCAACTAGATTGGATAAATGAAGCAAGCGATGAATGGAAGAAGGACGAAGAAGTATGGCCACTTATTCAAAAGTTGCAAAAGATACCTATTCAAACAATATTGCCATAAATTGAAGAGGAAGGAAAAATCATATTGGAATCTGGAGTAGTCAAAGAAACAAGAACCCGATAGCTACGAAATCGATCAATTTCAGAGTATCTCATCAAGTGGAAGAACTTACCCGCTGAAGATTTCACATGGGAGGGCAAGAATTTTATATAGAAGCATCAAGAACTACTCAAGTGTTGAGGACAACACTTTTTGAAGGAGAGGGCCATGTTAGGCCCCTATACTACTAGTGTAACTCCCTTATTATATTGATGTACCCATAGGGTTGGAAAGAGGACTTAGAGGGTTATTACAAGACACAATTCAAGACCTTGTATATCTAAAATTATGTAGATACATACATTCAATATCGAGCTCCTACAAAGAGAAAAAAGGTGTGTAGTTTTTTTTTTTAAAATTTTGCATAAATTTGGTTTGAAAAATTAGTTTTAAGGAATACAAAGGGCATATTGAAGCATAATTATCATTAATTTATGCCCTAAATAAAGAAAATGGAAACACCTAGTAAGAAACCTAAAATATCTAGCATGACTCATGAATAAGAGGGAGAAATGCAACATGATATATCAAAATTACGAGAACAAGTGCAACAAAATTCACTCTCACAAAATGTAATAGAAGCTAAGATGGATGGTTTAAAGAAAGGCGTGGAACCTAAGATGGATGGCATGGAAGCTAATATGGATGGTTTAAAGGAAGGCATGGAAACTAGGATGAATGACGTGGAAGATAAGATGGATGGTATAGAAGAAACACTTAAAGGAAACATGGAAGATTTGTAGACAGATTCAACAAAGTTTCTACAAACAATGTTTAATAATGGTGAAAGGGTAGTAAAGGAAACTGATGAGGAGAAAAAAAGAAATGTTAATCATGATTTCATATACTCTAACATTGCATTGAAGACCCACGATGTTTCAAAAATCGATATGAGGAAGTTTGATGGAAAGGATCCCATAACATGTATACTATAGATGGAGCAATATTTCAATCTCCATAATGTGAAAAACACACAAAAGGTACACATTGCAACTTTATATTTGGAACCAAATCAATTTGTATGGTATCGATGGTTTTTCTCTCGTAAACAATTTATCATTTGGGCAATTTTTACAGAAGAAATGATATCACATTTTGAGGATACAAAAAGAAACACATTTTTTAGCCAATTGATAAATCTAAAACAAAAGGGTTCAATGATGAAGCACATTGAGGTCTTCCAAAAATTGAATATAAGGCTAAAATATATTTCATAGGAGCATAGGATTGATGTGTTCATAGGGACTTTAAAGGATAACATCCAACATGAGGTTTGGATTTGGGAATCTAATTCATTAGAGAAGGCATTTAGATTCACAAGAAAAATGGAAAGAAAAATTATAGCAACAACCAAGCCTACCACTCACAACTATAAAGATGGAAGTGTTGTTGCCCCTAGCCTTCCACAACCTACAAAGTTGGCACCACAATAATTGGAAGAAAAAAGAGCAATAGTGCTTTTTTACAGTTGTGATATGAAATAGTCTAAAGGTCATAGTGTGTTGAAAAGAAATAGATTGTAAGGAGGAGGAAGAAAAGTATCAAGAAACATCAAAAGAAGAGGACATAAACCAAGTACAAACCCTAGAGAAAGAAGAAATGAATATGACCATATCTTGTAATGCATTGGCCAAAATTACCACTCCTCAAACTCTTAAGGTAGAAGGACATATCAAGAAGAAAAATCTAATAGTCAATTGATTCGAGTAGTACCCATAACTTTATTCGTTGTAATATATCCAACGAATTCAATTGCTTCCTATATTCAGCACCAAAGTGTCAAGTGATGTTTGCAAGTGGAGGAACCATAAATTTCTCTGGAAAGTGCCATAATATCAAGCTATCCATGGGAGGATATGTATTGAATAGCCCAATTATTTCCATTCCAATGGGTGGTGTTGATGTTGTACTAAGATTCCAATGGATACAATCCTTGGGTATAATAAATTTTAATTTTCAAGAACTTTTCATGTGTTTTTTTGGAAGGAAAGGAAGTTGAATTAAGGATATCACAGGAAAATCAAAAAAGATAATCAAATCTAACGGAATGACAAAGCTTCTAAATAAAGAACAATGAGGCATAATTTCACAATTATGTTCACCAGAGGTTCCCACATTGAAATCATCTATATCTCTAGATCTCCAAAAATAAGTGGACAATCATTCCAACGTATTTGAGGCTCCCAAAGGCCTCCCACCTATTCGTGATCATGATCATGTTATTCATTTGATTCCAAGGACTATTCCTCTAAACATCAGGCCTTACAAATATCCCTATGCTGAAAAGAGTGAAAATGAATGTATGGTTACAGAAATGTTAGAGGCCAGTATAATTCAACCTAGTCAAAGTTCTTTCTCTACTCCAATAGTATTGGTTCACAAGAAGAATGGATTATGGGACATGTGTCCAGATTATAGGTTTCTCAACAAGCTCACTATTAAAGATAAATTTCCCATTCCTGTCATTGATGAATTATTGGATGAATTGCATGGATCAATTTACTTCACCAAGTTGGATCTTCATTTAGGATATCATCAAATCAGATTGAAGATTAAAGACATTACTAAAAAAACATTTACAACTCATGAGGGTCATTATGAATTTTTGGTCATGCCTTTTGGGCTTACCAATGCACCTTCTACATTTCAAGGTTTGATGAATTCCATTTTCAAACCCTTGGAAAATTTGTGTTAGTATTTTTTTATTATATACTAATCTACAATAAGTCTTGGAAGGATCATGTTTAACATGTTGACAGGGTGCTCAAACTATTGGAGGAGAAACAATTATATGCAAAAATTCCCAAATGTTTCTTTGGAGTGCAAGAGGTGGAATACCTGGGTCATATTGTATCTCATGAAGGTGTTAAGGTAAACCCTAGAAAACAATTTCACTAGAAATTGTTGGATAGAATTATTTTCTTGTCTTGGTACTCAATTAGCTCATAGCTCATCTTATCATCCTTAATATGATGGGAAAACTGAGATAGTAAACAAATGTTTGGAAGGATATCTTCGTTGCTTTGTATCTGGCATACAGACACAATGGGTCCAATGGTTGCCTCTTAAATGAATGGTGGTATAACACTTCCTTCCATATTGCAACAGAAATGACACCATTTATGTCACTTTATGGATAGCATTCGTCATCCATCACATCATATTTAAGAGAACATTCTAAGGTTCAAGCAGTGCAAGATCACATCAAGCATCAACAAAAAGTTCTCCAACTCTTAAAGGATAACCTCACTTTGGCACAAAATAGAATGACACAATAGGCAGATCAACATTGCATCGAAAGAATTTTTGATGTAGGTGACTATGTATTACTAAGGCTACAACAATATAAACAAATGTCCCTCAAGCAAGCTAAGAAGGATACTAAATTATCACTAAATTATTATGGTTCATACAATGTGTTGCAAAAGATTGGTACTATGGCAAACAAATTTGAGCTTCCTGCAACTTCCCTAGTATCATGCATTTTTCCATGTTTCATGCTTAAAGAAGGGTATAGGTGACAAGCTCCTAGTTCAAACAATATTTCTAGAACTTGATGCGGAATGAAAAATTATATTAGAAGCTAAAGTAGTCACATAAACAAGAACTCGATAGTTATGAAATCAATCAATTTTAGAGTATCTCATCAAGTGGAACAACTTACCTGCTGAAGATTCCACATGGGAGGATGAGAATTTTATACAGAAGCATCTAGAACTACTCAAGCGTTGAGGAAAACACTTTTTTGAAGGAGAGGGGCGTGTGAGGTCCCTATAATACTTGGTGACTCCCCCATTACTATTTTCATTGTAGCCCTTGTTGTTATTATTGTGCCCCATAGAAGCCCACTATTGTTATTGTGTGCCCTTCAATTATTATTGTTATGTCAACTTTGATTATATTGTGACCCCTTAGACTCCTATATATATAAAGGAGGTTTTGTCATTTGTATCATCCAAGAATTGTTTATATGTGTAATTTAGAGGAGGTTGCCCCCTCAAAGAGGCTGATTTTGAATTCCTTAACCTATCTATTCTTCTATTTTGTGAGCTGGTTAGATAACATAAGTAGTGAAAGGAAGAAAAGTAAATGATACAAAAAGAATTTGAGGCTCCTTGGATGGCCAAGACAAAGGAAAATCAGAGCCCTATGAAGGAGACAAATATTCAGAAGTTTAATATGGCACTAATCTTCATTATTTCCATCAATACAATTACATCCCTACAAGAAATGAAAGTGAAGCTAGAAAAATACGAGTTCTCTCCACAAGAAGACTAAGAAAAATCAACCCCTAGAGGAAAATTTGACTTGGTAATTATAAAAAATGATTAGGAATCATCCCCCATGAAAGGAGGGAGATTTACCCACCAAAATCCCCTGATTACTAGATCTAGTTCAAAATACTAGGAATCTGCATTAAATGGCAGGGAACACATTCCTAGATTTTCTCAATCATTGGAGCTCTAGAATATGTGCCAAAATTCTAGAATATCAATTTGATTTATTATTTAATATTGATACTTACATAGGAGGGAGCAGGTCTATATATCATCTCCCTCTCCAAATCTCCATAATTTTCCCAATATTATAATAATATTCCACAAAAATGAATAATATTAGACACAAATATACAATTATCCATATACCTCCGTAAAAAACACATTAAAGTTAAAAATACATTATCTAATGCAAAAAAATAGGTTTAATGTGCTGAAGGATGGTAAGATGAGCCTAAATTTATGTGTAGTTTGGAGGCCCATCAGAAACCTTTAACTATTCTACATTACATAAAATACCATGGGAAAAACCATGGATTAGAGCATAGCCAAAGGTGAAGTGACTTTATGGCCAAGTCAAGTTTACTCGAAGTACCATAACAATCACATATGATGACTGAAGGAGATTAGCATTGTCCCAATAACAATGTTGAAGCCCATATAAAAAAGGTACCATCCACCCAAATACATCATAACCAACCTAGATGATCTGTCAAGAGCCCATAAGGCTTAAACATCTCAAGGTCCAAACCTATTTTTTCAGTGCAAAACCCTAGGAAAGGTTCACATCTCTAGAAAGCATTTTAATATGCCTAGAATAATAAGTGGAATGTCAATTGATCTATTTGTTTGATTAGAGGAAAGGGATGGTAACATGGTCAAAATATTCCTGCATCTCGTCTTAAAGGTGATTTGCTCAACAAAGTGTTTTATAAAATAAAAAAATCAAAACAATTAAAAAAATCAAAAGTTTTATCAATAATAAAAAAATAATTAAAAATAAAATAAACCTCTACATGAGGGTGTGCATATAATATTATTTATCTATTTCCACATAGATAAATAAAATTACTTGTTTTCAAATTTTCATCGTCCACTTAATATTTAAGAATGAAAAAGCTATATTTCGTAACTGCTCTTTTGAAATAAGGATGCATCTCTCCATAATTGAAGTATTATTTCTTCAAATGAATTTATCTTTAATATTGGATCTATTTTTACCTTTGTTATTGAATCTATATTTATTACTCAATAATAACTATTGAAATAATTTTTATTTCAAGATTCTTTGATATATAATATATTTATTTTTCAAAAAGTACATAATGTAACTCATGCGTTGGGGAATAAAGAACCCATGTCTGTCAACGTGGAAGAAAATTCCAAGTTTGATGATCAACGACATGGATGTATAAATGTGTTAGGCCCCTATACTACTAGTGTAACCCCTTATTGTTATTAGTACAACCCACTTATTATATTGATGTACCCACATAGTCCCCATATTGTTACTATTGTGCCACATAGAAGCCCACTATTGCTATTATTGTGCCCTTACATTATTATTGTTATGTAGGCTCTCATTATGTTATGACCCCTTAGACTCCTATATATAGGAAGGAGGTCTTTTCATTTGTATCATCAAAGAATTGTTCATTTATGTAATGTAAAGGAGGTTGCCCCCTCGAAGAGGCTGAATTCTAAGATGTTGATCTATCTTTTCTATCTTTTCTTGAACTGGTTTCATAACATTTGGTATTAAAGATTTGGATTCTAGGGTTTCGCTGCTCCAAACAGTTCATCGGGGCATTTTCGCTATAACTGTTTTTCTGTGATGTTTCAGAAGCTAACAAAAAAACCCATTTGAGAAGACATCGCGCTAAGTCTCGGGTCCAAATTTCAGAGCATTTTGCGCTATAATTGCGGAGATATGATCTGAGGAATTTGGTCTTTTTGCAGACACCTGAATTACATTCCAAACAGGTGACCTGGGGAAAATCGTCATAACTTTTTCTCTGAGCATTAGATTGAAATTTCGTAAAAAGGTGCAGAAAGACGACGACCTGTAGTTTCGTCTATATATTTTTCAGAGCCAGAGGTCGAAACAGTGACTCATGAAACTTCGTACAAGTTCGCTCTATTGAATTAGTCTATAATCAGGTCACTATGGGAGATTTGGCATAACTCTTCATTGGAGAATCCAATTGGGGTCAGACTGGTGGCATTAGAAAGAGGACATAGAGGGCTATCGCAGGTCGCAATTTTAGAACTGGATGCTCTGAAATTACAGATATACAACAGAGGCAAGATCGAGCTCCTAAAATCAAGAAAAAGCAAAATGAGGAAGTTTGATGGCAAGGATCCGATAAATTGGATACTTCAGATGGAGCAATATTTTGATCTACATGGTGTACCACTGTTACAAAAGGTATGTATTGCATCTTCATATTTTGAAGAGGATCAATTTTTATGGTATAAAGGGCTTTGTTATCGTAAACGACTTGTTACGTGGTCAATTTTCACAGAGGAAATGATAGCACATTATGAGGATACAAAGAGCAAC
>APFE030940262.1:0-22605 GCA_000404065.3 Pinus taeda
AATCCATAATACCTTTGTTTAGCGGTGGGGGCTATCGAGAATGGTCCACACACATCTGTATGAACTCGCTCCAAGATTGCTTCAGCTTGACTGTCTTGATCATGAAAGGAATATTTTACATACTTACCCAAGGTACAAACTTTGCATGTGTCTACTTGCTCAAGTTTACCTGTGGGAAGTCTGGTAGAAATCTATTGCATTATCTTCAAGGCCCCATGATGCAAGTGGCCCAACCGTCTATGTCATAACTCGCCAATATCTTTACTTTGCACTAATTTTTCTTTGGAACTCAATGCAGCACAATAATCTACCTCCAACTTGTAGAGATTCTTCACTCGAATCCCAATCCTCTTGGTCTAACCCATGGCTATGTGTCTCAGGAATGCCTTTCCTTTATTGAAGACTACATCATAGCCTTTGTCTTCCAACATCGCAACCGATACCAAGTTTTTCTTTAGTCCAGGCACATACTTTACATTAGTCAGGGTGAGAGGAGCTCCATGCTCCCTCTAAAAACCTTCACCTGAAACATGGTACTTTCCATCATCACCCATCTCTATGCGCATCTGGAGGTATTTCTCCTCGAAGGTACTGAGTAAACTCTTATCGTCGATCATGTGGAATGAGGCTCCACTGTCGAGGTACCAAACATAACCCACCATCGATGAAACCATGCATGCAATGAGGGTAAAATCCAATTGGAACTATAAGGCCAGTGCCTCACCATCTGATCCTTTCGAGGATCCCTTCTTGGATTTCTTCAATGGACAATTAGTTGCATAATGGCCCACCTCATGACAATTAAAGCATCTCACTTTAGATTTTTCAATCTTCTTCCCACCATGGGAAGAACTCGATTTGGAATGGGAAGCCTACCCTTTCCCTTTCCGTGCCTTACTTGCTAAGGCTAGATTTTCCTCATCATCATGCTTAGATGAAGAACCATCTCCGGTGCTCCTCCTGCATCATATCCGACCACATTTGTTCCCAATCTGGCAGTTTCTCTCTTCCATTCACCGAGTCCTGGTAGTTATGCCAACTCTTAGGAAGACTGAGGGGAGCAAGAATCGCCATATCATCATTAGTTGTTGTGATTCCTACACTTCCAAGCTCATCTTTGCAGGTGGTGAGCTTGTTCAGATATATAGAGATCGTGTCGCCCTTTTCACACTTGATTTTCTGAAGCTTGTCCTTCAGCGCCAGCTTCCTCTGGTCGTTGTTATTTTGATATAGGTCCTTCAATGTCTTCCACATTGAAAACGGAGTCTCCTTCCCATGGAGACTCGAGACAATATGGTCTTGAACCCCCTCCAAAAGAATCCTCCTCACTCTCACCACACATTTCTTCCATTTCGCCAATTCTTGGGCATTAACTGTTGCTGGCTTGGCGACTTCTTGATCAATGAAGTCCTTCAAATCATTGCCTTCTAATACTGCTTCCATGCTATGTAATTCGAGCTACCATCCAGGGCATACTCGAGTCTCAAGCCATTGAACGCCATTGGTGAACTTTGAGATGTGATAAGAAATCGATTTTGTACCTACAATCAAGAACTTCAAACTTCGAACTTCGAACTTCTTTATATATTGTTCTCTGCTTTGATCACCTTTTATCTGATACCATGTAGAAATTCTAAGTGTAGATTAAACTGATTATGCAATGTACTAAAGAAAAATACTTAATCTACTTCTACAATCAAACTTGCAGAAGCTTAATCGATTTTGAGCAAGATGAAATAGAACACATATAACAAAGAAGAAGATTCAATCACACATGAAACATAGAAGAATACTCTAGGGAAAGCCTCAGCTAAAAACCCCGCTATTTGTATCATCATACAAGTGGAAATATCTCAGGATTACACAAAGCTTTAGCTCTCAGTACAATCCCTCATTGCTGCTCATAGACAGAATAGACAACACATATACCTTCTCCTCTGTCCTCCAAGCCTTCTATTTCCTTGTGCATTTTCTCCTGGGTCCTCCAGCTGTAACCTATGTCATTCTCACCTCACACACTGCTTTGACTTCTATAGTAACTACACAATCCTCAAGGAATGAATTCCTTCTGCATGTAAGAGATATTCTCATGGGAATATTCTAGCAACTGATAGTACATTATCCCTGTCTTTAATCTCAACTGGGTCTTTGTCTGAACTGACATGCATGAGTTATTTATGAGAGAATATTCAATTATCTGGAGAACACTAGTTGCATGCATGCATGCATTAACTGACTGAACTCATAATTAGTTCCTCCAACTGTTTGGAAACTAATTTAACCTGGACTTAACTCAATTAATTGAGCTAACTATTACAACTCATCCTTATCTCCTTAATTAAGGGATAACTTCCTCAATCAAAGGGATAATTGTTGCATGTCTTCACAAAGACTTCATGTTTGAATTTCTCCAACTAATTAACTCAAGATGAATTAATTAATTATTTTTTCAAACAGCTGGTGAGACTAAATTTGAATTTGAATTCTCAATTTGAATTCAAGGACAAATTAAATTTGGAATATATCCTGAAATGTTATCTATAACAATGTTATTTTTAGCATTTATATTTTTAGCCTTTCTTGTTGCTATTTTCAACAGATTGAGGCATAGGAAAGACTTGCAAAGGCTCAAGAAAAGCAAGCTGAAGTCAATGCAGTGATTCTTCATAGCCTTTCAGACTTACTGAAGTAAGGACAATTGGGGACCAATCATGGAGATAGGCAGGAGGAGAAGACTAATGGGGTGAATGGAAGTGGGTCTCAAAGAAGGTATAGGATGGACAGTTATGATACAATAAAGAGTGGTAGACTCTTGGATACACCTGACGAGAGGACTGGTATGTGTGGATTTATCCTAACTCTTCTTCTAGGAGACATCATCGCCATCACCACCAACATCATAGGATGAGTGATTATTTTCCAGAAGAATTCAAGAAAGCCAAGCCTCCTACTTTTGATGGGGAAATTAAGAAATAAAAAGATGCGGAAGCATGGTTTCTTGGGATGAGGAAAAATTTCAAATTGCATGATTACTTAGAGAACATGAAAGATAAGATAGCTACCTTTAGTCTCAAAGAAAAAGAAGATATATAGTGGGAATATATTAAGAATATCATAGGCATAAGAGAATATAAGTTGACTTAGGGTGAGTTTGAAAGACTTTTTAGGAAGAAGTACCTTTTTGAGAGATATAAAGTTGGAAAGGCCAAGGAGTTTTATGAACTCAAGATATGTGCCATGACAGATGAAGAGTACACAACCATATTTCTAAAGTTGTTGAGATGTGTGCCATAAGCTTGAGTTCAAGCGTGACTGGAAAGGTAATGAGAAGACTAAAGGAAAATGGACTAATAAGCGAGGAAGATATCAGGATGCAAGTGATGAGGAAAATGCAACCCCTAATAAGAAGTTTAATGCAATTGAGAAAGGACTTGGGTCTCAGCCTAGAGAGCAACAGAATAAAGGCAATGTTAGGGAACTATTGAAGTATTAGATTTGTGGTAAAGAACATTGTACGAAGCATTGTCCACTATACCAGGGTGGCAAGCCAAGAATCTATAGTGCATAGGAGGCGCAAACAGCTGGGGATGTCAGTCAGATCATCACTAAATCTATGCAACACTTGATAACATGTAGGCAAACCATCAACCATCTATTATTGAGATGGAAGGTAAGGTTTGTGATCAAGTTGTTTGAATTTTGATTGATCCTGGATCTAATTATAGCTATATTAATCCTAGATCAACGTCATTTGAATAAAGAAGTGAATGCAAAATCTTGGCTATTGCAGTTGGATACAATGACCAAGAGAAAAGTTCATCATTGGGTGAGATCTTGTGCATTTGATTTTAATGGCATGTTTACAACAACACACCTTAATGTGCTTCCTTTGGGTTCATATAGCATGCTCTTAGGCACGGATTGGTTGTTACTCACACGATCAAGGTAGATTTCTATGAGAAGGCCATTAAGTGTCTGGATGATGATGGAGAAAATATAATTTTGCAGGGAAAGAAGAAGCCTACATCAGTGAGAATTGTTACAGTTATGCAAGAACAACTACAAGAAAGGGTGTGTATTGTTTGCAGTTCATATTTCCAGTGACAAAGGGAAGAATGATGAAGTCCTGAGGAAGTATCCAGTGTTGCAATTGTTTCAAGATGCATTTCCTGTAGAGATTCCAGAGTTGCCTCCTCGTAGAGAGGTGGATTTCTATATTGTGTTGATGTCAATAGCAACATCAACATCTAAGGCACTATACAGGATGAGCACTTTGAAGTTGGTGGAATTGAAGTTACAACTTAAAGAGATGCTTGATAAGGGATACATAAGGCCAAGTGTGTCGCCTTGGGGTACACGAGTGTTGTTTGTAAAGAATAAGGATGGTACTCTCATATTGTGCATTGATTAAAAATAGTTGGACAAGGTGACCATCGAGAACAAGTACCCACTACCTCAAATTGATGATTTGTTTGATCAGTTAAAGGAAGCAGCAGTATTTTCAAAGATTGATCTGAGATCAGGATATCAACAAGTGTGCATCAAAGAAGAAGACATTTATAAGATTGCATTTTGTACAAGGTATGGGCGCTATGAGTTTGAGGTGGTTCCGTTTTGTCTTACCAATGCTCTAACCACCCTTATGTGTTTAATGAATAGTGTGTTGCGCCCTTACCTAGATAGGTTATGATAGTCTTTGTTGATGATATATTGATATATTCAAAGAATGAGGAGGATAATCCAGAGCACTTGGCAGTGGTATTGTGATTAACATTGTTGAGAGAGCATTAGTTGTATTTCAAGCTCAACAAGTGCAGTTTATTTCAATCTCATATTCATTACTTGGAACATGTAGTTTCCAAGTGTTACACAAAAATATCGTCACCATGACTATTTGCAGTCAGTATGGGTCTATCATCACTTATACTGTCCTCCTAAGCAAGTCTCAGACCTCAGCTCTTCTTGTCAAGCTTTGAAAATGAGAGAAAGACATTAAAAATCAATAAAGCTCTAGTTCTGCACTTTCTTTCACTTTTACCTGCAGGCCCGCACCCTTTGTTCATGTTACCTGTGTATCTGCACGTTCTGTCTGTAAAGGGGTGGGTGCGTACCCCTGTGAAAGTCAAAAAGGCGCAAGTTTATTCTAAAAAACTCACTTTGGGTTAATTCTAGATGATTCTAGAAGGAATTTTGACGTGGATTGTTCGCTCCAAGATGGTTCATGCATCCCAAAAGAGAAGGATTAATCCCTTGATAGAGGAGCTACCTTTGAAGGAGGGCTTTTATCCCTTGAAGGAGGACTAGTAACTCCCTCCATTGCACTTTTAAATTAAGGCATTGGGCTGGTTGCTAGGGAGGTTAGAAGCTGAACATTTTTAAGGGTAAATGCTGATGGAATTGAGACTTCCTAGTTAAGCTTGAGAGGAGAGATCACATACCTTTTGGCTTCATTGCGAAGTCAGTAAAACTTGTCAAAGTAGAGGAGACTTCTTGTTGGACCCTGGGAGGAGCTTGTACAACATCAAGGCACAGGTTTTAAAGTTCTTCTTTGATTTGAATTAATACAATCAAATTCATTTTTGTCAACAAATTGTCTTATGTGGTTTGTTTCATAAATTCCTTGATCATTATGATGGATATGCTTTATGACATTGGCTTTTCTGGTGCTATTTAATTTGTTTGCTTGTTTGTGTTTGTAGACATGCTACAAGGGAGCTCATTTGGATCAAAGGAGCAAGGCTTCCACAAACTTGCATTGGACCCAAGGTAGGCCTAAAACACTTGTTTGCCTTTGTTTTTAATTGCATATTTAGAGAAAGATAATTTTTTATTGGCTTGCTTGTCACTAGATATCTTTAGATACTAGGAAGGTCGAGCTTGTCCGCAAAATCGACTCATTCTGTGTGACACCAAGGAAGGGATAGTAGTGAACCAATAAAAGATTAAGGCTATCATGGAGTGACGAGCTTCGAAGAACGTGGATGAGGTCAGGTCATTCATGGGACTAGTAGGTTATTACATAAGGTTCATTAAGAACTTCTCTAAGATTGTGTATCCTATTACATCATAGAAAAGGAAAGAAGTCTGAATGGATTGTTGGGTGTGCAACTAGCTTTGATTAGTTGAAGCATTTGTTTACCAATGCTCTAGTTTTGAAGATTGCAGGTCTTCATAAGGAGTTTGAGGTTTGTACAAATGCATTTAAGGAAGGACTTGGTGGAGTCCTTATGCAGGAAGGACAAGTGGTTTTCCATGAATCACTAAAGATGAATGAGCATGGGCACAACTATGTGACTCATGATCTTGAGTTGGCAGCAATCATTCATGCAATGAAGATGTGAAGACATTATCTCCTTGGTAGGTGGTTCATTTTCATGAGTGATTACAGTGGATTGAGGTATTCGTTTGACCAACCCAATATTAATGCAAGGAAAGCTAGATGGTTAGCGATTTTGAGATTAGGTACATCAAAGGCAAAGAGAACGTGGTTGTGGATGCTCTCAGAAAGAGAGTGCAAGTGAAAAATATTTAAGCTATGAGCTCTTATGGGACAGATTTATGAGAGTGGATCTTATAGGCAAGGAAAAATGATGAGAAGTATCAGTAGTTGAAGAAAATATTACAGAAGTAGGGAGAGGGTGATTAGGATGAGGAGTATCACCTCACAGTGGATGGCTTGGTCAGATTTAGGAGCAGGATCTAGTGCCAGATAACAACGAGTTGAAGAAGCTTATTTTCAAAGAGTTTAATGTCAAGCCATATTCAGGCCACCCACAATATTAAAAGACTTTGACAATTGCTAAGAAGTTATACTATTGGTCAAATATGAAGAAATAGGTAGTTGAGTTTGTTGCAAAGTGTTTGGGTTGTCAACAGGTAAAGTTGAATGCAAACATCCAATTGGTTTGTTGCAACCCATTCTGATTCCATAATGGAAATGGGAGGTCATTTCCATGGACTTCATTACAGGGATGCCTAGGACATTAAGGCAACATGACTCCATCATGGTTGTGTTTGACAGGTTGAGTAAGGTAACTCACTTCATTGTGGTGAAGTCTACAAATTCATCTAGTGAAGTGGCTCAAGTATTCATCAGGGAGATAATGAGGTTGCATGGAGTTCCCAAGAAGATTATATTAGACAAAGATGCCAAGTTTACTTCCAAGTTTTGGAAGGAGTTGTTCAAAGGCTTGGGGATAGAGTTAGCCTTTAGTACAACCTATCTTCCACAAACAAATGACCAAATAGAGAGGGCTAACAGGGTCTTTGAGGATATGTTAAGGATATATTTCATGCATTAGCAGAGGAAGTGGGAGGACTATCTTCCACATATGGAGTTTGCTTATAATATTAGGTATCATGAATCCTTGAAGATGAGTCCATTTGAGGCTCTTTATATGTAGAGTTGTAATACTCCTATCATTTAGAGTAATCCAATGAGAAAGGTGTTGAATAGACTTGATATGTTGGAAGAGATGGAGCAGGAGATGCAGGTTATTAAAAGGAATTTAAAGGAAAAACAAGATAGACAAAAGAGTTATGTGGATCAACATAGAGCATTCAAGGAGTTTCGGGATGGGGAGCATGTGTACTTGAGCATCAATCCCAAAAGGACTTCCTTGAGCATTGGTTCATGTGCCAAGTGGTGACCTGGGTGCAAGCGATATAGACAAATGCCCAAATCTTTATATAATTTCCTCTAATTCTGGTGGAGTTCCTTCTGCTTCCTGCACTGGAGTATCAGTCATCTATTTCTAGACTAACTGTTTTTTTTTTTTTAAATTCCCTTTTTCCTTCAAAATCACCACTCTTTCCCGCTTAATCACCCCAACCTTGGTTATCGGGCACAATTTGTGTCATAGATCCTTTTTCCTCTATCTGAACTATAATTCCGTAGGAATTATAAAATACACTATCGGAGGGGTTTTTGAATGGAATTAACACTATTGTGTACAAAATACACTATCGGTGGTTTTATACTACCATAGTGCGTTTACCCGTGGAAATACACAATCGGCAGTTACAAATGGTCGTAGTGCTATTTCCCAAGAAATTACACTATTGGCGGGCTTTTTCAATGGAAAGCATTAATACACAGAATACACTATCGGCGAATCTTTTCAAAGGAATGCGCTATACACATATACACTATCGGCAATTTAAACTATTGGCCCCTTGCAATGCTTCTTCCCCGATGCGATAACACATAGTGTTATCGAAAATCAAAATCAGCGATTTCAATGCCTCTTGCAAAACTCTTCCCGCTTGGGTCTTGCAATCCAATAAGGTTTTGGATTCGATAGTATCGCACTATCGACTTTCGGTGCTCCAAAGGGTTAGTTCCTCTCCGCTAGAGTTCTGCGATGCAATATTGGTTCGGACCCGATATGGGTATAAGCCAGGTATAATAAGGTTTCAAGTCCGGAACGTCATTCTGGCCAAGCCTTTTCACGATTTTCCTGTGTAAAACAGAGTTTCCACCTGTGGAACTCAATAATGCTTATAAGGGAAATAGGCATGTCGATATGAAGGGAAACCACTCCAACAGGCTTAAATCTAAGTGTTAGTAGGAAAAACAAGGCTGAATCACCATTAATAAGACTCAGAAGAAAAGAGACGAAACCAATACACGCATAAATACCAGTTAATAGGCAAACACAGTTCAGATGCACAGGAAGGATTTCGGAGGTCAGCACGCCTCTGGGATTGACCAATACATAGAGAAAAATCCCTCTTCCTTTGAGAAATATGTCATAAAAGCACGCGGTGAAAATCCCCTTACAATAGCATCAAACTTACATATATACTGGTTCATATTAACAACCAGATCCCTAAAACAGAGGCTTGATTTAATATAACTATTAGTTCTGCAGGACATCCTCCTCGAGAACCTCCACTATGCTTAACTAATCCTATCTATTCAATGAGGTATTCTCCTCGAAAACCTCCAATATAGCCAATCTATTTAACATTTTTTACAACATTATTTAATCCCAGATTCTATCTCTATGCTAAACTAGGAAAACATGGAAATTGATGGCTAAAGGATCCCACTCCTTTGCTTGTAGATTTTTTTGTATTTTTGGAATAAATTTGAAGATTTTTCCCTCCAAGTCGCATGCTCCTGCATTAGACTCCTGAGGAAAAAATTCTTCATGGGCTCCTGTCCATGAGCTCTTCTACAGAACTGCCTAGCTTCTGTAGCATGTTTTCTGTTACCCAAGCAGCTTCAACAGTTGGCAGATCCTTCCATTTTACCAAATACTGAAAGTATTCCTGTCCTCTGGTATTCTTGAACACCTTCTTGTCCAAAATCCTTTCTGGACGTAACTCTTTTGCTGTAGGTAACTGTTTTACCCAGTCAATCTCTTATGTCTCTTGATCTTGCATTGTATCATCTGCAGTTTCACCTTCATACTTGTATAGGTTAGCAAAATTGAAAATTGGAGATATTCCAACATAAGGGGGTAATTCAATCTCATATGCATTTGTAGAAAACTTCCTTAATACTCTGCATGGTCCAATTTTCTTGAACTTTAATTTATTATACTCCCTTTTTGGAAATCTTTCCTTTCTAAGGTGTGCTAATACCAAATCTCCAACTTCAAAGTTCACCTCTCTTCTTCTCACGTCTGCTCTGGTCTTGTACTTGATGTTGCTATCCTGCAGCTATTGTTTCACTTGTTCATGTATTGCTTGCATTTCTGAAGCAAAATCTTCTCCCTCTTCACTTCTCATCTCATCTTTTCCCAAGTTCCTCAACTCAGATTCTCCTCTTGGGTGCATTCCATAAACAATATGGAATGGACTATGTCCTATACTCCTGTTAGGTGAGTCATTATATGCATATTCAGCTTGTGCCAACACTTGATCCCACTGTTTTGGATGTTCTGCAGTAAGACTTCTCAAAAGATTGCCCAAACTCCTGTTCACAACTTCAATCTATCCATCAGTTTATGGATGATAGGCAGAACTGAAACTCAGTTTAGTTCCCAATTTCTTCCATAGTGTTCTCCAGAAATGTCCAACAAATTTGGAATCTCTGTCTGAGACAATACTCTTAGGCAATCCATGTAATCTTACTATCTCCTTGAAAAACAAATTAGCAATGTGAGTAGCATCACTAGTTTTATAACATGGAATAAAATGTGCCATTTTTGAAAGTCTATCTACTACAACAAAAATTGAATCATTACCCCTTTGAATCTTTGGTAAGCCCAAAACAAAATCCATACTTACCATATCCCAAGGCCTATCTGGAATTGGTAATGGAACATACAAACCTGTGTTTTGGCTTCTCCCCTTTGCATATTGACAGATTTTACAAGTTCTCACATACTTTTCCACATTAGATCTCATTTTTGGCCAGAAATAAAATCTGTTCAACTGTTCATAAGTCTTCTCTATGCCAAAATGTCCTGCAAGTCCTCCACTATGCTTCTCTTTGATTAAATTCTCCCTCATAGAACAGTTTGGTATACACAGCTGATTTCTCTTAAACAACAATCCATCTTGTAAGAAATAATCCAACCATTTACTCTTACCCATCAAAATGGGATTCTTACAAGTTTCAAATGCCTCCTTAAAATTTGAATCTGTCTCATATAATTCTTTAAGAAAATCAAAACCTAACACTTGAATTTGACTCTCTTGAAGTAATACATTTCTCCTACTTAAGGCATCTTCAACTTTATTTGATTGGCCATTTACATGTTTCAAGACAAAATGGAAACCTTGAAGATACTCTACCCATTTAGCATGTTTCTGGTTAAGCTTTGGCTGCTGCATAATATACTGTAGCGCATGGTTATCTGAATAAAGTATGAATTCCTTTGACATTAGATAATGCCTCCATTTCTTCAATGACTGCACAACTGCGTAGAACTCCTTGTCATAAGAAGAATACTTCTTTTTGGAATCATTCATCTTTTCACTAAAATAAGCTATAGGTTGGTCTTCCTGACTTAAAACACCTCCAATTGCTTCTCCGCTAGTATCACACTTCACTTGGAAAGGTTTACTAAAATTAGGTAGAACCAAAATAGGCTTTTCAGTGATTTTCTTCTTCAACAGCTGAAAATGAATTTTCAGCTTCAGCAATCCATCTAAATGGTTGTTTATCCTTCTTTATGGTCTCAATAATAGGTGCATTGATCTTACTAAAATTCTTTATGAATTTTCTATAAAAACTAGCAAGACCATGAAAACTTCTTACCTCAAAGACACTTTTAGGTGAAGGCCACTCCATGATTGCCTTGATCTTCTTTGGATCCAGCTTCACCCCTTCAGCAGAAATAATAAAACCCAAGTACACTAGCTCTTCTTTCATGAATGAACACTTCTTCAAATTCAGCAATAATTTCTCTTGTTGTAGCCTTTGTAAGACATAATTCAGATGTCTCATGTGCTCCTCCTTAGACCTACTGTAAACTAATATATCGTCCAGATACACTATCACAAATTTACCAATGAATTCTTTAAGAACTTCGTTCATGAGTCTCATAAATGTACTTGGTGCATTTGGCAACCCAAAAGGCATTACTCTCCCCTCATACAATCCCTCATTTGTATTAAAGGTATTTTTCCACTCATCCCCTTCTCTTATCCTTATCTGATGATACCCTCTTTTAAGATCTAGTTTTGAAAAATACTTTGCCCCACTGAATCAATCCATTAAATCTTCAATTCTAGGTAAAGGAAATCTGTACCTGATTGTGATTTTATTGATGGCTCTTGAATCTCTACACATTCTCCAACCTCCATCTTTCTTTGGACTCAACACTGTTGGTACTGCACAAGGACTCAAGATTTCTCTGATCAGCCCTTTGTCAAGCAGTTCCTGAACCTGCTTCCTAACCTCTTCATTCTCAGTGGGAGTCATTCTGTAAGCTAATTTGTTAGGTAGACTTGCTCCAGGAATCAAATCTATATAATGGTTGATTATTCTAATGGGTGGCAACTCATTAGGCAAATCATCAACAATGATATCATAATAGTTGTCCAACATTTCTTGAATTTCAATGGGTAAATCAGAAACTTTAGTGGAAGTCATTGTCACCTTGGGCTTGCAGATTACAACAAAATTTACCTCATTCTCTTCAATCTACTACAAGTATTCCTTTCCTCCCAATAACAGATTTTTTGGATCAGTCTTCTTTCCTGATGCATCTTCTTCTTCCATAGGCAGCAACGTATGATTGATACCATCTTTACCAAACATGTAAGTGTTTCTTTTCCCATCATGCATAGCTCCTCTGTCATATTGCCAAGATCTTCCAAGCAATATGTGACACACATCCATTGGCATCACAATACAATTTTGTCCTTATATTTGCCCAACTACAATTCCACTTCACACTGTTGATTCACTAACAGCTAATGTCCATTTTGTAACCATGACACCTTGTAAGGTGTTGGATGTTTCATTGTCTGAAGCTTCAATTTCTCCATCACTTCTGTAGAGACCAAATTATCAGTGATACCACTATCAATGATCATCTGACAGCATTTCCCTTGCACCTTACACACTATTCTGAACAAGGTCTTTCTTTGTGATGGTTTAGCTATCTCCTTTGCTAGCTTGAGCAAGACTTTATTGATTACCAAATATTCACCTCTCTCTGGTATATTTTCTTCTTCTGCCACTGCTGGTGTTGTTGCTTCTCCCTCAACTGGAGCAACAATTGCATTCCCTGGCTTGTTCCTGCATTCTCTCGGCACTCAAAAGCTCTATGTCCTAGTTTGTTGCATCTGTAACATCTTACTTCTTTTCCTCTTCCTCTACCTCCTCTTCCTCTGGAAAAACTCCCTCTGCCACTTGCATCACCATGCTGGGTTGAGCTGCTGCTAGCTCCATCTTTAGGTGTTGTAGATCTTCCTCTACCACCTTGACTTCCCCTTTCTCAGAAATTACCTCTCCCTCTGGCAAACAACTTCCTCATGAGTTTTTCTTCAACTTTCAGTACCATCTGATAAGCTTCCTCTACTGTTTTAGGAGACATTATACTTATTTCATCTTGAATGTCCATCCTAAGACCATTCACATATCTAGCCACCTTCTCATATGTATCCTGAGTTTGTCCAGCTCTTATGCTTACCTTATAGAATTCCTCTGTGTATTATTTCACTGTCGTAGACCTCTGTCTAAGTTTCTGCATCTGTCTAAATAAGGTTTGCTGATAATTACTTGGTAGAAACTTACCTCTTAGCTTTGCTACCATCCTGCTCGAATTTTTGATAGGTTGCTTTCCAAGTCTCTTTCTTTATGCTTGCACTCCATCCCACCAAAGTGTTGCATGGCCTTTTAGCTTGGTGACAGAAAACTTTACTTTCTTCTCATCTTCTGTTTCTTCATAGTCAAAGAATTTCTCCATGCCATTAATCCAGTCTACCAATTCTTCTGGATTCAGTCCCCCTTCATATATTGAAACCTCAGTCTTTAGCCTAGCTGTGGATCTCAACACTGACTAGAAGAATCTCATCTCAAGAGTAACTTCTACATATTCCTCCTCTCCTTCAGCTTCAACCTCAGGCTCACTAACATCCCCATCATCTATATTTCTCCATGTTGTTAATGCCTCTAATCTTGCTTGCATCTATTGCACAGCTTCCATCACTTCAGCATTTGCAACTGGCTGTCCTCTTCTACCACGTCCTTGTCCAACTCTGAAAGCCATATTAACTTTCCTTCTTCCACTTCTGAGATTCAATTCAGTGTCAAAAGATTTCTCCGATACCACTAATGGTGGCCTGGGTACAGACGATATAGACAAATGCCCAAATATTGATATAATTTCCTCTAATTCTGGTGGAGTTCCTTCTGCTTCCTGCATTGGAGTAATCAGCCCAACCCTGGTTATCGGGCACAATTTGTGTCATAGAGCCTTTTTCCTCTATCGGAACTATAATTCCATAGCAATTATAAAATACACTATCGGCAGTTTTATACTACCATAGTGCGTTTACCCGTGGAAATACACTATTGGCGGTTTTATACAATCATAGTGCGTTTACCCATGGAAATACACTATCAGTGGTTTTATACTACCATAGTGAATTTACCGGTGGAAATACACTATCGGCGGTTATATATGGTCGTAGTGTTATTTCCTAAGAAATTACACTATCAGCGAGCTTTTTCAACGGAAAGCATTAATACACAGAATACACTATCAGCGGGATCGGTCTTTTCAAAGGAATGTGTTATACGCATATACACTATCGGCCCCTTGCAATGCTTCTTCCCCGATGCGATAACACGTAGTGTTATCAGAAATCACAATCGGCGATTTCAATGCCTCTTGCCAAACTCTTCCCGCTTGGGTATTGTGATCCGATAAGCCGCAGATTCGAGATATTATAAAACCCCCCTTATAAGGTTTATGATTTGGTAGTATCCCACTATCAGCTTTCGACGCTCCAAAGGGTTAGTTCCTCTTCACTATAGTTTTGCGATGCGATATTGGTTCGGACCCGATATGGGCATAAGCCAGGTATAATAAGATTTCAAGTCCGGAACTTCATTCTGGCTAAGTCTTTTCATGGTTTTCCTATGTAAAACAAAGTTTCCGCCTGCGGAACTCAACAATGCTTATAAGGGAAACAGGCATGCTAATATGAAGGGAAACCACTCCAACAGGCTTAAATCTAAGTGTTAGTTGAAAAAACAAGGTTGAATCACCATTAATAAGACTCAGAAGAAAAGAGACGAAACCAATACACGCATAAATACCAGTTAATAGGCAAACACAATTCAGATGCACATGAAGGCTTTCGGAGGTCACCACACCTCCAGGATCGACCAATACACAGAGAAAAATCCCTCTTCCTTTGAGAAATATTCCATAAAATCATGCGGTCAAAATCCCCTTATAATAGCATCAAACTTACATATATACTGGTTCGTATTAACAACCAGATTCCTTAAACAGAGGCTTGATTTAATACAACTATCAGTTCTGCGGGACATCCTCCTCGAGAACCTCCACTATGCTTAACTAATCCTATCTATTCAACGAGATATTCTCCTCAAAAACCTCCACTACAGCTAATCTATTTAACATTTATTACAACATGATTTACTCCTAGATTCTATCTCTATGCTAAACTAGGAAAACATGGAAATTGATGGCTAAAGGATCCCACTCCTTTGCTTGTATATTTTTTTGTATTTTTGGAATAAATTTGAAGATTTTTCCCTCCAAGTCTCATGTTCTTGCATCACCAAGTTAGCATCTTAGTATTGTGGGCCTTTTAAGATCCTTAAGAGGATTGGATCGGTGGCCTATAAATTTGCTTTGTCGCCACTGGTCAAAGTCCATGATGTTTTCGATGTTTCATTGCTTAAGAGATATGTACATGATGTTGATCATGTGGTTGATTGTTTTGTATTGTGGGTGGAACTAGAGGGAGAGTTCCAACCAGAGCCACTATGCATATTACAATGGAAACAACTCATGCTCTGGATCGAGCAATAGAGAAAGTTAAAGTGCAGTGGAAGAACTTTGGGGTCAATGAAGCTACATGGGAGATGACTGATCGAATGCGGGCTTTATATCCTTATTTATTTGTTGGTTGAAGCAAATGAGTTTTTGGTGTGTGTGTGTGTGTGTGTGTGATTGTAAATATTACATCGAGTTGTGTTTATAAAGCTCCAATAAACAATATTTTTGTTATATTTTCAACACTTTGTCATTGTAAATACTACAATGAGTTGTGTCATAAAGCTCCATAAGAAGCATAAGTAGTATGTTTTGTTTACCATTGAAGCAAATGAGTTTTTGGTGTGTGTGTGTGTGTGTTTCATTGTAAATATTGCATCAAGTTGTGTTTATAAAGCTCCAATAAGCAATATGTTTGTTATGTTTTCAACAATTTGCCATTGTAAATACTGAAAAGAGTTGTGTTATAAAGCTCCATAAGAAATATGTTTTCTTTTCAATGGTTTGTTGGTCACAAGTGTCATAGAACACTAAGGATGGTGTTCCCCCAATGGGGAGGGGTTTGTTACACCCCCAGGTTGAATTTCCATGTAAATGGAAAGACATTATAAAGGAAAAATAAGACCAAGGCCATGGGAAATGTATTCCAAGTTGAATAGAGGGAAAAACATTAAAGTGGGTATTACTTGTGGCTAATTAATGGCTATGGAAATTTCCATTAGCATTGGAAAAAGGAAAATGGAAATTAATTAAAGAAATAAGGGAAAAGAGGAGAAGAGGAAGATGAAGAGACAATAATATGCATGTAAGTGAAATTAAAGAGAAAATATAGGAAAAGGAAACGAAGAGACACCAGAAATCAATGTTAAAAAGGCATCCGAGAAATAGTTGACAACTTTTGATCAATTTCAGCTTTAGTTTTTCCAAGGAAGAAATCGAACTCTAAGAGGAGAGAGAGAGCACTTGGATACAAGAAATCAAAGTGCAAGCAAAGGAAAGCAGGGGAGCACAATGCGAAGATTGGAAGGGTAGCTACAACAGGAGGATTTTGTAGGTAATAAGTTGCATGTGTGATTTCCTTGTTGGGATTTGAATGCATGGTGTTAAGGTCTTATAATTTAGGGATCAAAGTATGTTTACCTCTTACTATTCTTTTTGGGGGTACTTTTTAAAGTCTAGCCTATGAGTCACTGTGTGTCACAATCTAAAGAGAGTTTCTTATGTAAAAAGTTCAAAGTGGGCAAATATTTGTAAGAGTCTAAGGTTCATGAGGGGGTCTATTTTTAAATTTTGCACTCATAAAAAGAAAAGGTGTCATTATTAGACTTTAGGGGTCATTTCATGAGTTTTCATCTATCATAGGTCCCATTGGTGAGTCATGTCAATTAGGTACAATTGGTTAAAATTGGTTATGAAGTTGTTAGTGAGGTGTATCTATCATCATTGCAATATTCTCTACATTTCACCTCATCCCTCCACTCAAAATTCATCATCATTGCATGAAAGGGACATGTACAAGGTATACAACTCAAAATTTTCAACAAACTATCCTCATTTATCATCTATCTCAAGAAGAATTCGAATTTTGAAGAAATATGAGGCTCCAAGAAGGTTGCAAAAAGGATCAAGCGAAGGTTTCAACTCAACTCACATTGTCATTGTGCAACTACTACGCAAAATACCCTGTTTCGCCATGTATGCGTTCTCAATATTCATTGCACATATTTTGTCTTTGGGGGGGGGCGTGGGTTCTAAGTCCTATACAGTCAATATGGAGACTCCAGAAGGGAAGAAAAAGTGCAAAGGAGGTTAGTATTTGGTCAAATCTTGGAGGTCTGCCACATACCGCTACACAAAGTGATTGTTTTAGCCACCATTTTAAAAAGAAAGTTTCAACAAACTCGAGATGAATTTTGGAAAACAAAAAAAGGTTTTTGTCTAGAATAGACCAAAGAACAAAAACCTCCTTCAGTTTATGCACAAGTTTCATATATAGGGAGGTTCAAATGAAACTTTAAAGCCTATTTTTCAAACTGCAGTTTACTATTTTAGTCATGATTTTGGGGAACATATTCTAAGGAGCCGAGGAATAATTTAAGGAAACTGAGAGAATTTTATCTCAAAAACAAGTTATTATACCCAAACTTATCTCAGTTTTTATATAGGTGGTATATTTTCAGAATTACAGGTGTCACTTGGAGACCCATTTCCACAATGTTTTGCTGACATAATGATGATCTTTTTTTTAAATTCGATTTGTGAATTCGAATTTTTGGAAGGCTTGAGGCATGATGGGAGTCATAAGGCATAGGTGATTGTTTCTTGGTCTTGTTTTTATTTTTAAACGGGAAGGACAACCCATCCTCGGAGAATTCAAATTTTGTTATGCATTGTTGCGCAAGTGTTGACTGGGTAGATTCTAAAGGATACGCATGTGGGAAAAGACATCTGGAGGGCCCCACTCTAACTCAACAATGTTATCATCATCCCCTTGACTCAAATTTTTAGTGACAACTTGTAGCCACACCAAGTTGGATCTGACTGCGCAACTGCAGATGCTTTTGTTGTTTCTATTTTTATTTTGGATCCAAAACTATGTTGTCATGATCGAGAAGGATAACTTTGAAACTTAATGGATAAAGTCATTATCTAGATAGGGTTAGCTAGATAGGATAAAGTGCTTTTTTTTTAATAGAGATAAATGTTGTAGTTTTTATGGTTAGCCTTATCTAGTTTTTTTGTTGGATTCAAAAAACAATATGTTGTTAAACTTGACCTGATTTGATCCACTAAATGGATAAGTCTTGTGATGTATATAACCATATGTGCTTATCATGTTGAAAATGTATTTAATACCGCCAAAAGCTATGAAGGGTTGATCAGAAAATACAAGAGACAAAGTTTAGTGTATGTTGTGATGATTATTTAGTGATTAATGAAGAATACAAAAGTTATTTTTTTCAACAATTAATGTGTCAACATATTTTGGTGATGTGTTTTCTTGTGTTCTTATGTGTCCTTTTGATTTCAATTATTCATATTCCATTTCTTTCAGTTAGTCATGAATCAATTATCTTTATTATTTGAAAGAAGTTAATGAATGTGTTATGAAACCATCTCACAAAAAGATAGAAAAGATAGATCAACGACTTAGAAATCAACCTCTTCGAGGGGGCAACCTCCTTTACATTACACAAATGAACAATTCTTGGATGATACAAATGACAAGACTTCCTTTCTATATATAGGATTCTAAGGGGTCGTAATATAATCAGAGCCGGCATAACAATAATAATGTAAGGGCATAACAATAACAATAGTGGGCTTCTATGGGGCATAATAATAAGAATATGGGGACTACATGGGCACAACAATATAATAAGGGGGTTGCACTAATAACAATAAGGAACTTCACTAGTAGTATAGGGACCTAGTAGAATGCAAATCTCATCTAAGATATGTGCTTTGTTTTCCTTTCAAATAATATTCATGTCTTTCATCTGAAACTGAGTATAAAATTCATCTTTGGATGTTCTATGCTTAATGGACTGTAATACTGTTTTCATCCACCATATACTACAACTAATTTTAAAGATCCAAAGTGTTGGCTATCTTTCCCTTAGTAAAGACCTGCTCACAATCCCACTTTAATCACTGAGATTTTCTAAACGAGGAGGCCCAATGCATGTCTCTGTCACTTTGCCATTCAACTTTTAAAAACTTAAAACAAATTCATTTCTCATGTCCTTAAGAGCTAGCCTAAAATATAAATAACTCAGTTGTTTAATTGACTGAAATACCTTATAGAGAGAGCCCTCTCTAGACCAGAAGGGCTAGATTCTAGTCCAAAAGAGGTTGGTGGTTACCTCTAGGATTTCTCTCCTCAACCTGGATAAATTTATGCAACGCTAACACATGGTGCATGCATTTGGTTTACATTATTACTTTGTTGTCATTGGCATGGGGTTTTCTTGGATTGGCAGTGGTTACAACCTTTCCTTGCCATTTCTTGGATAGCCATGGTGTGATGGGATTAATTCTTGGTTGAGATTTGGATTGCCGAAAGATTTTGGATCTGGGTGAGGTGGTCTCAAGAAAATTCCAAGTGTTGGGGGTGGATATGGTTTTCTCCGAAAAGCCCTTGACAGGTGGGTGGAGACAGGAAAAATCCTCTGGGTATGGTGAAGAAATTATGAGGCATCCAAGCTTATGTTGGTTTGGTGATTTTTGGACCAGTTTAGGTGAAATCATTGTGGTAGAGGGTTGAAGTGGTTTAGCCTCTAGATGCCCTGGTTGGTTTTGTTTTGGTTTATCCCATGAGATCCCACATTCATGCTTGGAATATGGCACGGGGGTGATTGGATGAAAGAAAGATTTGGTTCAACCTAATTTATGGTCAGGTGGTACGTGGAAGTCTCTAACTTGGTTCGGTGTATGCATATGTTATTATGTGTTATTTCTTGTTGATATCAATGAGCACATGGATTGGTTATTGTGTTGATTTTATGATTGGTTTGGCATGGCTTCATTCTAGTTAAATGTTAGTTATATGCATGGTTAAATGACGTGCTCTTGTTATGGATCTTGTTCTTGATTCGATAAGTTAGTGAATGGTTATATGAATGTACAAGCTAACAAGTATTTGATGCAGCTAGATTGAGAAGGTAGTGGGCCTTCTTGATGATTCTCTAGTGAAACTATGAGACAATGAATAGATATGCATTCATGACCTATAACTACTATGTTTACCATATGTTTGTCTAAATGTTTATCATGTATTTGGCTTGTCTGGGAAAGATCTGAGCCTAAGTATAGGTTATGCATACTTGTGATTATCATAGAATTGATTCCTAGAAAGTTCTAGGTAGTTTTGGGCAGTGGCTTGTGGGTTAGCCTTGAAATTAAAGCATTGAATTTGCGACTGCAGGCACAGAACTAGGTATTTTTGGTTGTAGTTGCACAGAGGACAGCTTGTGTGTGCGCCAGGAGACTTCTAGCTGCATGTAAGGCATGGCATGTGTGTAGCTGGGTTGTAAGGTTAGGAAAAAAGAAATTTCAAACTCAGGGAAGGATCACTAGTGGGTGTTGTCTAACATATGGGTAATCAGGTGTCCCTAGGAGGTTGTAGTAAAATTTAAATATAGTAAGCCCCACTTCCATAATTGGAACTTGGTTGTTGAGTCATAACTCTCAGCTCTTGTTTACCCTAGAGAGCTTGTAAAGTGGGTAAATGTGGGGTGGGGTGTTACAAGTTTCTTTATGATTTCCTCGTATCTCCCTATTGTGCATAATGGAAGCCTGTTTTCGTATTTCGAAATGAAATTGATATATTGATTTTATGTGATTTCGATTTTTGGGTATACAATTGCTTGATACAAAATGATTTGATCTTAAGAAGAATAATAACTTCATGCAAAACGAAGCATTATTCTTCCAAAAAAAAGTGCGGAAATTTTTGTACACAAAAATTTCATTGTGTAGACTACACAACCTTTAATCAATTAATTAGTGGTAGAGCTTTGTGTGGAGAAATTTCATTCTATAGAGAGATTTCATAAATAATGAATGATGTTTTTGCCACACATATTGCTTTCCACACATCTCTTTAGTCTTCCATGATGGAGATATGCATTCCGCACAATGAAAGCTTTGTAGAAGGAAGTTTGTTTCCCTTCTGTACTTTGTACAATGAAAATGTTCATTCTCCTGTCACATAATGAAAGATTTCACACCTTTGCATTTCCCTATAATTCTAATACATACTGTTGAGCAGCCACATGTGCGAAGTGCGAAGGTGTTGAAAAAATCTATATGCGGAGATAAGAAAAAGCATGGAAGCACTTCGTACAATAAAATTTTTGACTCCACTTCTGCACTACACAAAAAGAAAATATTCATTGCCCTTCTGCATTGTGCACAAGAAAATGTGAGCCCTGCAACTCTAATATTAAATGAACTCTCCTTTTAATGTCTTACTATTAAATATGTTCAGTACAATGTATGGACCTGCACAATAGCATTTCAGACACAACCCCTCTGCATTACGCACTTCTACCTCGCAAAAAGAAAAATTGCCTTAGTATCCAAGACACATTGTTGAAGGGCTACATGTGCAAAGTGCATAGGTTGCAACAAGATATATGTGCGAAAATAAGCAAATTCGAGTCTACTTCTGCACTTCGTACAAAGAAAATGTTCACTGCACTTTTGCATTGCAGCCTTAGTATCTAATATCAAATGAAGTCTCCTTTTAACTATTAACTATGTTCAGTACAATGTATAAATAGGCACCTTCGCATTTTGTACAATGTATCAAAAAATCTTGGCGTTCTATTATAATTCTAAAAAGGAAGCCAAAATTGCACAATGAAACTTTGACTATGACAAAATCAAATTTAGCTTTAACTTTAACATCATATTATCGCTTATATAAATTCGCTTATATTATTGTACGAAGGTGCATAACAAGTAATGTTGACACATTGTACGAAGGTGCAGAACAAGTAATGTTGACACATTGTGGAGAGTGCTTAAATATTATATGGATCCTTAATACAATTGCTTGTTCTATTTGATATATGCACAACAATTGGATAAAGCAGATTCGAAGGACACGGGACAAGTTCTGGAGTGAAAAGACTCTTTTCAGTTTTCTAGAAACATAATTAATATGCATATGTGTTACACAGTAATTTGTCATCGTTTGTCACCGTCCCTGTTACCCTTATCCTGCACCTTGGAGGACACATTCCGGGACTTGTGAGAAGTGACAAGACTTGAAACCACTTGCATCATTCCCCTCTGAACATGAGCCTCATATGCCCTGAAGACATCTCCTGCAGCTTGCCCTTAAAAATGGCCCTTTTTACATTAGCACTGGGCCACCATGTTCCTCCCACGCCAATGGGGAAAATCCTCTAAAAGGGGTGCGCTATTAGCGCTCTGTCCCAGAGTCGCAATCGCGCCAACCTATTTGGGCAAAGTTTTTAACCAATCAACCTCCGAAAGTTCTCTCCAACTCATTCACCAATTGAATCTATGTTAAGTGAAGATGGTTTGGCTTCGAATCTCCTTGAATGGGAAGTAGTTTTCCACCATTCCATAGAAGTTTCCAAGTGATGAAGCCAAATCCATTATTGTTGTGATTGATCTTATCCCTTCCTTT
>APFE030940262.1:35318-50685 GCA_000404065.3 Pinus taeda
AATCGAACAAATCTCTTTTGCGTTCAATAGTTAATGGGAATAGAACTTTTCATTGATTTGTATTCTTGAAAGAAAAAGTTTTATTTATTTGCCATTAGCTGCATTAGGCTATTTGATTGATTGTGCTCATTTTGTTTGATTGAAAATTCTTAACCCTCTCTTAGTTAGTATTCATCGAACGAAATGGTATTCTTTGGCATATAGCTTGCATCTAGGCAATTGTGAAAGATCACATACGGTAGGACCTAAAATCGAAACTTAACTAAAGATCAACCATAAAATAAATTGAATAAACTTAAAAACGCATTGGAACATAATGCTCACATTCTAGAGGTCTAGGCTAGAGACGTGCTACGGCGTCGTTAAACCTAGTCACTTTTGTTCTCGCATTAAGGTTGGGTGATTCCTCCTTGTGTGATTCGATTGTGGTCTAGTACGGACTTGAGCTCCCACGTACCGTCGCGTATATATGGGGAGACTCCACTAGGTTTTCATCCTTGATCCATAGGAAGCCGTGTATGCCGCCTTACAAGCCGTAACGCACCGAACACAACATTCGGGAAGATTGACTGCAGTACGGAAAGTCCTTGGTTTTCATACGATTGCCAAGGTGTATAAGCAGTTTTACGGATTGTCTGGTAAACCCTTGCCTAGTTTCTCCAGGGTAGTCACTTTTTTATCCTTTCGGACTCTGTAAAAGAAAAGGCTCTATTGAGCATTTGTCACTTCGGGTTCATTAAACATTCGAAGGCGGCTAGAGTCATCTTTTGTCCTTTTCTCGACTCTTAAAACATGAAAAGGTCAAGTTGTGTCCTAATGTCTTAAAAATTTATTCGGCCACGATTACATTCACCTTGTTAGATCTTGTTTGCGTTTAGTTTTGAGTAGGGTCTCTTATCGTTAGCTTGTCTAGGGTCTTTGTTTGATCATCCTGGCGGATCCATTGATCCCGTCTCCTGTCCCAAGTGACCAAGGGTCTCCATCTTCTGCTGCCCCTGAGACACCGGTTTGTGGCGACACTTTCCCTATTGTTCCGAGTGTCCAACCGTTGAACTCTCGTGCTCCAGAGGACGAGCTTTACGACTTGTTTTGGAACCCTATTTGGAAGCCCTCTGAAGAGGATTTTCCCACTAATCTTGTTGGTGTTTCATCTCCGATGGCTTCTTCCGACATGGAGGATACATCTCCTGTATCGAGTGGAACGCCCGTTATGTCGAGTATTGATACTCCCATTCCGGCTACATCCCCAGTTATCTCTACGCCCTACACTGTTACACCTCTCGGTATCACGGTGCCGGTGCGCTATAGATCTATAAGGGATGTTATGAGCTCTGCGACTTCCTCTTCTATGTGGGATCACAACATTGTCCCTACTACGGGACCATTTGTTTCCCAAGTTCACCATACTGCTGTTACATCAGTTCCAACCAATCCGACTGTTTGTGTCGCGTCATCAACTCCAGTTGCTAGTGCCGTTACAGCATCTTCTACTGTGACTTCTGTTGCCGGCCCATCCCGAGGCCCAGTACAAAGTGGTCCATCGGCACATACTGCTAGAGTTGTCCATCTCGCAAGTGGTGCCCCGCCCTTTTCTAATGCTATTTCGGCAGGGGGGGCATATTCCCAATACTTGCATGTTGTCCAGAACCCGGGCGGGCAAGGCCCCTATTATGATCTTGTCAATCATCATTTGTATACCTCCTTGCCATCTGAGCCCTATGTTGAGGGTTCAGTTCCATTAAATGTGGCTTGGGGTACCACCGGATATGGTGGTGGCCAATTTCGTCTAGGTCAAGGGCAGCCATCCCAAGGACCACCCTATCAGGGTCAACCATCCTACTCGCAGCCCAATCATGGGCAGCAGTATTATGGCCAGACCTATCCAGGTCAACCTGGGGGCTCGCAAGGACAACCCTATCAGGGACAACCTTTAGCCTCTAGTGGTCCATCTTATACATATCTTGGGCAACCTTCTGGAAACCCGGGACAACCTTATGCTCAGCAAGGACAACCTGGGCCCCAGCAGGGCTACCCTTCAGGGCAACCCTATGGGAACTCGGGACAACCTTACGGTCAGCAAGGTCAACCCGGAAACCAACAAGGCTACCCTTCTGGGCAAGGTGGCCAGCCTTACGCACAGCAAGGCCAGCCCATTGCTCAGCCTAATCAACCATCTAGTCTACAAGGACAACCTTCGGTTGCGCAAGGACAACCCATAGCTCAGCAAGCTCAACCTTCTGGGCAAATGGGTCTGTCTCAGATCCAACCAGGACAACCTTCCGGCCAGATGGCCCAACCTTCGCAAGGATATCTTTCTGGGGCAGCTCAACCGGGCATGCAGATGGTTCCTGCTTCACAACCTCAACCCGGTTACCAACTCCAGAATCAAGCTGGTCTCCAGTCACAAGGTGGGTATCAATCCCAACCTTCTTATTCAGGTGGGTACCAATCCCAACCTTCTTATCAGATGCCACCTAGTTCCCAGGCTCAATATGGAGCACAGCAACCATATGGATACCAGCAACTCCAGGGGAAAAATCAATATACCCCGTATCAAAATTACCAACAGACGCAGGCCAACCCTTATCAAAATTATCAACAACCTACAGGGCAGTATGGTAACCAATGGGGCGCTGGGGGGCAGAACCAGTATCAACCATCCAGTTCCGGATATAACCCTTATGGACAAAATTCTTATGGACAGGGTCCTTTTAGACCTGGTCCATCTGGACAAGGTCAGTGGGGGCAACCAGCAACTGGATGGAATTCTGGCCCTACCTCATATCCACAGATGTCCTTCAACCCGCAGCTACCATTTCTAGCGACATTGGAACTGCCCGATGTGTCGAAATTAACAAATGATCCCATTTTGCATAATCCACAATGGCCACCAGTTCCAACTAAAATACCCGGCGACTGTCCCAAATTTGACGGCAAAGCCGAAGAGGACCCTCAAGCCCATGTAATGACGTATCACTTATGGTGTTACATCTAATTCATGGCTTGATGATTCGATTCGACGTCGCCTCTTCCAAAGGACTCTCACCGGTTCTGCCGCTAAATGGTATATTGAATTGACCTGCGCGTCATTTCAGGATTTTAATTCATTGGCTATGGCATTCCTTACTCACTTTCAGTTACCCATTCGGTACGAGACAGGGACCCACCTCCTTACGTCTCTTAAGCAGGATACAGCTACACATATCTCTGATCATATACATGAATGGAGAAGGCGTCGTCGGTTGATCAAGTTTTGGATTCCTGATCAACTCCTCACCGATTGGTTCACGACTTCCTTTGTCCCTAAGATTGCACGGGACATTGCTATGGGAGCCTGCATGACTGAAGAGCAAGCAATCGCGCGTGCTCAGTACCTAGACTTAGTTTACTCTCAGTCAGGTACCTTGTATGAGTATTTGCCGGAAGCCCCGAGACCCGGTACATCCAAGGCTCCGCCGAAGCCATTTTTCGATGGAGTTATTGGCTCTGTGAACCTGGCCTCTAAAAAATCATCTTTAAACCTTGGGAAGCAAAATTCAGGTGCTTCTAACGAAAACACTTCTCATGGTGGTTCAAATTCTGGTACCACTTACGAGGTCAACGTCGTCCAGTCCACCACGGTGGGTAAGGTCTCGAAAGGAAAGAAAAAGGGAAAAGGGAAAAATAAATCTGAACAACCTAAACAGGAATCCTCCAAACCTCCAGCCGAGGAAGGAGCTAAGCGCAAACCCAAATATCCTTGTCTCATTTGTGAGGAGGATCACTACACTAAAGACTGCCCAAGGCGATCCGAAGTTATTCGTTTGTTGAAAGGCGCTCCTGGGGTTCCTGCGGTTCTTAAAGAACCTTTTCCCTCTCAGCAGACTCAAATGGTGGCTGATCCGTCTTCTTCTCCCTTCGGTTCCCAAGTCTTCATGGCTGGATCTATTCCCATTCATGTAACGACTCGAGCAAAGGAGTATCCGTCGTCCGCCAGGAAGGAGCCCGAGGTTCCCTCAAGTGATCCTTCGTCCAGCTCTGGTCCACTCCATATTGAGAGACCAAGTACTGAGACGACCATCCGACCCCCTCCTAAAGGAGTAATCAGAAGATCTTCTTACAACCCGAATGCTCGTGCTGCCCGACACTACAGCATAGTTGAGGACTTAGCACAGGCTCCATCGGCTATGTCTGCCTTAGAAGTTCTCCAAAGCTGCCCCCCTCAGAGGAAGTCCCTGCTATCGGCCATCGGTGGCATCGACCCGGCAGATTCGGATCTGACTACCTTCGATCTCGAGAGCCATGTCCCTAGGCTGCCTCATCAGATCGCTTTTCTTATCCAAGTTGTCATCAATTCCAAAACGGTTCATCGTACAATTATTGATGAGGGTGTCGACTTGCATTATGTCTATTGCTTGTTGGAAAGCGATCGGGTCTCCGACTCTGAGCCAGTCTCCTACGACTTTGGAAGCTTTCGATGGGAGAGGATCCCATCCTTATGGTATTGTTCAACGATTGCCCATCACTTTAGAAGGGAAAACCGTGGAAGTAGAATTTGAGGTCGTTGACGCGAATCTCACATACAACCTCCTTCTGGGCCGGAGTTGGACGTATGCCATGCGTTCCGTGGCTTCATCCCTCTTCCGTGTCATCCATTTCCCTCACCAAGGGAAAATTTTCACGGTAGACCAGCTCTCCTTCTTCGCTTCCTCTTCTGAAGGAAATGTCTCTTTCGTTGAACATACCTCTGTTCCTTTTCAGAGTGTGGGAGTCGAGCTCTTCAAAGATCCCGCCCTCGTGGGTGTTTTCTCCCTCCCACCTCCCAACCTCGCCTCTATCTCTATGATTTTGGTTCGTTCTAATCCCTGGGCCCTTCCCCCCATCGACGAGATAGAATCGTGGGGCGAGGAGATGCCGTTGAGTCCCGTCGAGCTCAACTACATCGAAATCGTTGCTGCATCGGGCCCTCCTGCTGAACCCGCTGCTTCAAGTGGGGCTCTTGACTCATACGACTTTCCCCCCTGGTTTGGAGAATACGCCTCCTCGGATCCGTTAAAGGAAATATTTCCTTCCGACGAAGCCATTATAGAGACCCTGCCTCTCGAGGAACCTCCGTGGTCCCATCTCCACCACCGTTCCTCATTTCTCCCTACCCTCCGGGAAACGTTGGCTTGTCTTGAGCGGTTTGCTCCATGTCTCCCCTCACAGCCTCTTCAGACGCCCATCCAGATCTATTAAACATCATCTGAAGGGAATTTGGGGAACATCATGCAGACCCAACCCATCGACATCTCTGTCAAACCAGGGATTGTCGAGAACATCTATATAGGAGTCACTTGCACTCCTGAGGAAATTCAAATATATATAGCACTTTTTCGCGAATTCCGTGACGTTTTTGCGTGGTCCTACGAAGAGATGCCCGGCATCGATCTGTCCATTATCGTGCACGAGATACCTACGTATCCCGGGGCCAAACCTGTTCGTCAGCGTTTGCGTCCTGTGCACCCCCGTAAGGCTGCAGCTATCAAAGCGGAAGTTGAAAAACTTCTTAAAGCTAGTTTTATTTATCCTATCCCACTTACAGATTGGGTCTCAAACATTGTCCCTATGGATAAAAGCAGGGTACTATTCGCGTCTGTGTCGATTATCGCGACATTAATCGAGCCTGCCCAAAAGATAACTACCCCACACTATTCATTGACCAACTCATTGATGAGTGTGTGGGCAGTGAAATATATTTGTTTATGGACGGCTTTTCTGGCTACAACCAGATTAATATCACCCCCGCTAATCAACACAAGACGGCCTTTATCTGTCCGTGGGGTACTTTCGCTTACAAAAATCTCCCCTTCGGTCTTAAGAATGCCGGCGCCACCTTCCAGCGTGCGATGTCTTATGCCTTTCACGATATCTGGCACATCGTACAGCCTTATCTAGATGACCTTCCCGCTCACTCAGCTAAGTGCTTGGACCACCTGTCACATCTTCACGAGATTTTTCTTCGTTGTCGACACTACAATATCCGACTAAACCCACATAAATGTGTCTTCTGCGTCGAATCTGGACGACTTCTCGGGTTTATCGTCTCCCGAGAGGGCATCCGCTTGGATCCCCTTAAAGTCGAGGCCATTTTGAATCTCTCTCACCCTGCTTCTTTGCGGCAACTGCAAAGTCTGCAGGGTAAAGCTAATTTCTTACGACGATTTATCCCAAACTATGCCGAAGTGGCAAAGGGTTTCACACGGTTACTTAAGCGTGACACCCCATTTCGATGGGATGCCATAGCTGAGGAATCTTTTTCCCGTCTCAAAACTCTTCTAGTTTCCGCCCCTTTGTTGCGGCCTCCAAATTATCATCGTGATTATATGTTATACCTAGCCGCTGCTGATACCACCATCGGTATGGTTTTGGTACAAGATGACGACGATGGCATCGAACATGTTATTTACTACCTTAGTCGCAACCTGTTAGATATGGAAACTTGATATGCTTATGTCGAGAAGTTGGCCCTCGCTGCTGTTTGCGTTTTTCAATGATTCTGTCACTACATCTTGTTGCGTACTACGACAGTGATCTCCAATTGCAACCCCATGACTTATATTCTATCACGACAATTGCTGGGGGGCAAATACTCAAAGTGGATAGTCATCCTCCAAGAGTTTGACTTGGAATTTACTGCTGCCAAGTCTAAGAAATCACTCGTCTTCGCCGAACTGTTGTGTTCTTTGCCATCCGCTACTGCCTCCTCTCAGATAGAGGATTCTATTCCAGACGAAACTCTTTTCCTTATCAGCACCCTTGATCCTTGGTACAGGGACATTATTATCTACTTGCAGACGTCCTCTTTCTGTCCCGAGACCTCTAAGGATGCTCGTCGACGGATTCAACACCAAGCCCAACCATATCGCATCGTTGGGGACACCCTGTACCATCTCGGTGTTGATTCTGTTCTTCGCCGATGCTTGACCTTCGAGGAAGCCGAGAGAGTTCTAAATGACTGCCACTCTGGTGCTTGTGGTGGTCACATGTCTGGATATGCCACTGCACAGAAAATCCTCTGTGCTGGCTATTTCTGGCCCTCCATTTTCAAGGATTGCATTCTTGCCGTCCGTTCCTGTCATGAGTGCCAGATTTACCAACGGAAGATGCGTGCACCCCCTGCTCCACTGCACCCCGTTGTAACCGTCGGCCCCTTTGCCAAATGGGGCATCGATTATGTGACCTGTAACCCTCGCTCAGCCGAGGGGCATGGATACATCATCGTTGCTGTAGATTATTTTACAAAATGGGCCGAGGCGATGCCTACATTGTCAGAAGACGGTCACACCGCGGCGCAGTTCTTGTTTAATCATGTTATTTCGCGGTTCGGAGTACCACAAGCCATCGTCACTGATCACGGAAAACATTTTCGTAATCATATGATGACCGAGTTAACAACCCAGCTGGGCCTTAGGCATGATAGTTCGACCCCGTACTATCCCTAGGCAAACGGTCAAGTGGAAGCCGTGAACAAGGTTTTGGTCACGATGCTTCAAAGAACTGTTGGCATGCATAAGTCCAGTTGGCATTTGATGTTGTTCTCCGCTTTGTGGGCCTACCGTACCTCCGTGAAGGACGCCACCAGTTTCACTCCTTTCAGTTAGTTTACGGACTGGAGGCGAACCTTCCCATTGAGTGTGAGATTCCTTCACTGAAATTAGCCGTCGAGTTACTCCCTGATACTACCCCTGTAGAAGAGCGACTTCTTTACTTAGAACGGCTGGATGAGACTCGTCGTCTAGCCTCCCTAGCTATTGAAGCTCAGAAGAAGCGAGTGAAAACTCACTTCGATAACGCTCTTAACCCCCGCTCTTTCATCGAGGGAGATCTAGTACTGCTCTATGATCAAGCTAACGATAAGCTGGGAGCAGGAAAACTCGAGCCTATGTGGCATGGGCCCTATATTGTGAAAAGAGTTTTACAAAAAGGTGCCTACGATCTTATAGATTATGAAGGTAATCCCCTGGACAGGCCCCGAAATGGGCTTTATCTCAAGAAATATTACGCATGAGTCCAGGCACTCTCTCTTTTTGTACATACGTATGCTTTTCAGCAGTGTGTTGTGTGTGCGTGTTTGTTTTGTTTTTGTAGGTATATCGGCATGATTACCGCTTATTGTGTCTTTTGCTTCTTGAACAGATGTCTGGATCACCTTACGTTGGTTTCGTTGATGGTGCTTCCCGTAGTACTCGCAACTTGTCATCTGCGGCATGGGTGATCTACGATCCTCATGGTGAGTTAGTAGATATTCAAGGGGTGTGTCTGGGTTGTACGACGAACAATGTGGCCGAATATAGTGTTGTGATTGAATTATTAGCTGAGGCAATTAACCTCGGCATTCGAACATTGGTTGTAAACTTGGATTCTCAACTTGTAGTCCACCAGCTCAACGGACGTTATTCCGTCAGAGATCATCGCATTTTAAAGTTGTATTTACGTGTTAAGCTATTGGAAAGAGATTTTGATTTTATTACTTATCAGCATATTCCAAGATGACTTAATGCAGTAACTGATGCATTAGCTAACTATGTATTGGACAGACATTTGCATAATATGTGAATCAAACAAAATTCAAGAAGCATAAAATACAATAAACCATAACAACATGTATATATATATATATATATATATATATATATATATATATATATCATGTGGCGCACTGAGGCGCTCAAAAAATAAGTGTACATATCTAGATAGAGTCTGTGTTCCCTGTACATCTGAGACACATGTCTCTCAAAAAATATGCAGAAAGTAAAGCCTAGGAGTCTAATTGCGGTGGTGCTCATGATAGCACGTCACCGCGCGCACTAATCGTCTCAGCAGGCGATGAACGCAGGTCGGCACCCCCAATGTATGCCTCTGATATGCGAAAGGCGCGTCCGCCAATCTGGCATAACCCGGAATCCCTTGGGTTAGTCCCTCGAGATTTTGTATCAGCTCTTCCCCCACAGTACCCCCTGCTTGAGGGTCAGCTACAGGTTGGCCCCTCCGCGCTATAAGAGACAAGCCAGCTGGTCGCTCTGGGCCAACATCTGCATACACATACAATCGTCATTAGAACAGGAATGTATTTAAAAAAGAAAAAAAAAAAAAATACATAAAACATCAAAAACAAGGAGTGCATACCTAACTCCTCCTCCCAGTCCTCTCCCTCTGGCAGCAGAAGGTTTGGGTCCCCCATGAAATTGGTCCCCGCGTACGACCAATCCTCTACCACGATCAGCTGTCGGCGAAGCCATATGAAGAATTCGGGCCACCATGACATCTCTTGGTCCCCTCCTCCTTTGGGCATCAATGCTGCCCAGCAAGCCATCCTAGGCTCCTGTGGCAATGGATCAGCCACTACAGCTCCCTGGATCTGGAAAAGTGGTAATCGTTCCAAGAAGAACGACACCACAATCGAGCCATACGCAAACTCTTTCACCCCTGCACGCTTACAATTTGTGAGTTGCCTTTTGATATTAGTAGTCACAGCTGTAGCCCAATCAAAGATGGTGGGGCTGAGGCATTCTGTCACAAGTATTAGATGGTTCTTGCTCGCCTCATGGGGCGCTTGTACCCCAGTTGCACGTGTGATGGTGAATAAAATCGCCTTGAGTGTTAAGTCCTGGATGGTGTTGATAGCCACCTTGGCACTGTTCCTCCCGAATTGTGCTTCTGGACACACTTGGGCCTTTACTTCGCCTACCTTCTCTCCAGAAGGTCTACTGCCAGTCAAAATGGGAATTGCCCCTCTCCATGACAGTCCATTGATGAAATATACATCGGATACCTCCAGCTCTAAGGTCTGGCCCCGTAGACGAAATATTTGGTCATGTACATCCCAAGCATCAATTATGAACTGTAACAATTCAAGTTGAGATCGCATATATGATGTGAGGAAGAACTTTTTGAGGCCACAGTCCCTCAAAGCATTCATTCACCCCACATCCTTAATGGCCAAGGTGTCCACGACATCATGTTCTCGTTCTTTCCATTCCGCCACCATGTTTGCTTGTTTCCTGCACCCACAAGGACAAATAAATCATTATTAGAACCTTGGTGAAATTATAAACCGGAAGAAATTCAAATACGAGAAATTCTATGCAAAAATTTGAGTTGCGCAGTTAGCGCGACTGTTTTAAAAAAGTCGCACTAATAGCGCGACCCCTTTGGGCCAATTACCCCATTAGCGCGGGTCCGTGCTGGATACCCGCGCCAATGGGGTGAACCCCTAAATTTTGAATTCCCCCTTGCAGAGGCTCAATCAGAGATAAAATGCATAAAAAATGGTATGGAAATGGAGCTAAGAGAAGCGCCTCTTACCTGGAGCCGACGAAATCGTGAATGGTTGCACGGATTGGCTGAAATCACCGCCTGAAGTTTGCTCTCCAAACAGACCACTCCCACTCTTCAAGAGGTAAAAAGTAAAAGTAATTTTGTTTTTTAAATTTTCACCATATTTATAGACTTTTTAACTCACTTTTGGGTTTAGAAAGGTTATCTTTGAATATTTTAATATATTTTTGGTCGAAAATGGATTTTACGCTTGCTTCTTGTGCAGTGACAGGTCTTTTATGCAGCTTCGATGGTGAAACGAGTTGTATTTTATACTTTTTCGGACTCGGTAAATACACAAAAAAGTCACTATGAAGTCATCTTTCAGCTCTTTTCTGACTCGCTAAACATGAAAAGATTGTCGGGTTGTTCCTCTTGACTCGTTAAAAGTAAAATAAGAGGCGGTCGTCTTTAAACTCTTTTCCAACCATATAAAAAATGAAAAGATCGTCAGACCTTTGTCGTTTCAGGTTCGTTAATGGTAACGAAACGACGAGATGTCGATCGCTTTTTTACTTTTTCGGGTTGGTGTTACTACTCACGAAAAGTACTCCTCGGTCGTAATGGCCGGGCGGTTCTTTCGAGCATAGTTTTATACTTTTTCGGGCTCGAGAGACACAACTTTACGAAAAAGGACACCCCTGGAGTTTTCTTTTTGTTGTCTTTTCAAACTCTCTAAACATGAAAAGACGCTGAGCTTTTCCTTTGTCAAACTCGTTAAAACTTTAATGACATCGGGTTTTGTCGCAATGACACCATTCAAGCATATGCTATCCCCGTCAAGCTTGCCCTCCAAAAATAATCGGGGTACTTGCCAGAAATGGTGGGGGAATAAAGGAACCGTAATCGTCGTCGTCGGCAGTATGTCGCTCTTGAACATGGCACTTGTCTGCATTCGTGTCTGGGTGGGGACATCTCATCTCGTTTCACACTTGCCTCCATGGGTTTGGGTTATCCTATTTGACCATTCATCTGCTCATCGCCTTATCATCATGACCCCTGATCATTTGACATCAAATACTGTCAAATCCGCTATTGTGCCGCCGATATGTTCAAGAGAAGTTGACCTCTGCAGAATACTCAACCTCCCTCCGATATCTCACACAAAACATGTTATCCCTCTCTGTCTCGTGTCAATGATGTGGGAGACATTATGGCCCACCTTCGATCAAGATCACTTCCTGTCGACTTCAGCTCATTATCCAGGAAGATGACCTAGAGACTCCTTTCAGGTACCTTGGAGCCTGCATGCCTCAATGGCAGGTTCTTCGTGTTCGACACGAGGTTTTCATCATTGACCTCTGATCGGATGATTCTATGGGTGTTCGACACCGGCTCATTGATTCACACGCCGTGGACTGTACCTGTAGTACCTTGAGGACCATCGTCATTATTGGTGGTACCTCTCGCGTCTATTAACAGTTTTCATCATTGACTGGTAATCAGACGATGTTCATGCATGTTCGACTTCGACTCTTGTATTCACATGCTTGAACTTGTACTGTGTTCGGGTCGAGTTGGAGCGCAAGACCCCAGATTGTGCATATTGAAATCTGGGTTGCATTTTGTGGATTATTGTAATCATTACATGACTCATTTATTGGATGGCTACAACCATACCTGAGTCCATTCATTGATCCTCATCAGATGGTTGCGTCCATACCTGGGATCCAGTTTTTATATACTCTGTTACGGATGGCTGCGCCCATACCACATATATCATATACTTGAGGTATCAGTTTTTTCGCAGGTTCTCCAGCGGCAGTGTTTTCAGTCATACATGTTCTTGTAAAGCACTTCACCCCTCTCTCTCTCGGGCCTCATGCTTTAGGGGGCATCTGTTACATAGTAATTTGTCACCGTTTGTCACCATCCCTGTTACCCTTCTCCTGCACCTTGGAGGACACATTCCGGGACTTGTGAGAAGTGACAAGACTTGAAACCACTTGCATCATTCCCCTTTGAACATGAGCCTCATATGCCCTAAAGACATCTCCTGCAGCTTGTCCTTAAAAATGGCCCTTTTTACATTAGCGCTGGGCCACCATGTTCCTCCCGCGCCAATGGGGAAAATCCTCTAAAAGGGGCGCGCTATTAGTACTCTGTCCCAGAGTCGCAATCGCGCCAACCTATTTGGGAAAAGTTTTTAACCAATCAACCTCCGAAAGTTCTCTCCAACTCATTCACCAACTGAATCTATGTTAAGTGAAGATGGTTTGGCTTCGAATCTCCTTGAATGGGAAGTAGTTTTCCACCATTCCATAGAAGTTTCCAAGTGATGAAGCCAAATCCATTATTGTTGTGATTGATCTTATCCCTTCCTTTTCATCTATAAAAGCTTGTCTCCATGCCTTGAGCAAGCTAGTGATAGTCGTAATTATACTTGTGCTGAAAGGAAGATATCAAGAGATTAGAGTTGCAAGAGCCTTCTTTGTGTCCATAAGGCTTAACCTAAGTAAGGAGATCTTGTCACCAAAGACAGAGAGGCTTGTCCCTCATCCCTTCAAGCTCTGCAAGACTTGTGTAGCTGAGCACCCAGCCAAAGGAGGACTTGACGTCAAGACGCTGGTTGTATTCTCCTTTGTTGATTATTAATAATAGATGACTATCATTATGGTTCCATTCTCATTATTGTAATGATTAATTTTGAATTATGTCCTTCCTGACTGATGTATAATTGCATTTATTAGATTTCACGCTTGTGTTTGTGTTGTTCTTTTTGTGTGCAGGTGTCCATTCACGGAGATAGTGGATGATTGTGACCGGCCAAAGAAAAGGAGCGTGGGCGACGTCTCTTCTACGAACAAAAGCATTGGAATCCAAGTAGGTCTTCATCACCTACCTTTTATTTGCAATTAGGGACTTGCGTGATAGCATTGTTTGATTGTTGCTAGACCCGTTCTGAGCTAGTAGGGATCGCCTCTATCCGTAGAGGGGATTTACCTCTCCAACAATATGCATAATTAATTAATATTAATAGTAGATTTGATAAAAATGGGGCAAGTTGTGGAGTGGAAAGACTTTCAAACCAGGAAGTAGTCATGAAAAATTGTTTAGGAAACGTTGGCAAAAGGATATTGAAAATATTACATTTCCTAATGCTTATGAGAAATGGAACGATGGTGCTCTTATTTAGAGTTTTATGCAATATTAAGTGAACTACCTCTTTTGTGCGGAGGAATGGTTCTATGGGATAGGCAACATAAACATCGTTATATAATGTTTCGTATGTCTATGTACATTTTGTGCCTTTCTGTATACAAAATTACATGTTACAGAGTACATAAAAGATATAATAAAAAAGATGGAGTTGTATAATGTGGTAATAACAATAAAATGGGACGAAATTAATTTTAAACTCTTATCCATTTAAGACTTTTACAGCTTTAGCTATGCAGAAGAGCAATTGCATAAGGCTATGAATCTGTGTGGACTGAAGGATGTGAAAAGTACGTGGTATGTGCAGGAGAACCGAGGTGCAAAGGGAGATTTACTCCATAGAAGCGAATTTAATTTGATTAGGAACAAAAACTTTAATTCAGAATGTAATAGGCAAAGCTATAAAGAGCGGGGAGAGGGGGGAGGCGTTTCTTCGATTAGTGCTCTATCACTAATAGCAAGACAACAATTGCTAACATGTTTATCTTTTATTATTTTACAAATTTAATTGTGCATAATGAAGGATGTGCAGAGAACGGGGTATGTGTGGGAGAAAGCACACCTCTTAGCAAAGTTATCATTGTGTACCATAATCTCTAACTTTGTCTATTATACTTGTGTTAATTTTCTCATATCTCACATTAAATTAATATTTCAAAGCTACTTTCGCATATTTCTTCCCAATTTTGCTCGCACAACCTTTCTAATGTAGTTCTCCCTACAATGTTTCTTTTCCCTCTGCATATCACAAAACTAGCCTAATTAAACAAAATAATAATGTAACATTGGTATCTTTGATATTGCCCTGAAGCTCTGTCATGCGAAATGAGTCGAGGTTGCAGACAAGATCGACCTTCCTAGTATCTAAAGGTATCTAGTGACAAGCAAGCCAATCAAAAACTATCTTTCTCTAAATATGCAATTAAAACAAAGGCAAACAAGTGTTTTAGGCCTACCTTGGATCCAATGCAAGTTTGTGGAAGCCTCGCTCCCTCGCTCCAAATGAGCTTCCTTGAAGTGTAAGTCTGCAAACACAAACAAGCAAACAAATTAAATAGCACCTGAAAGGCCAATATCATAAAGCATATTCATCATAATGATCAAGGAGATTATGAAACAAACCACATAAGACAATTTGTTGAGAAAAATGAATCTGATTGTATTAATTCAAATGAAGAAGAACTTAACAACCTGTGCCTTGATGTTGTAGAAGCTCCTCCCAAGGTCTGACAAGAAGTCTCCTCTACTTTGACAAGTTTCACTCACTTCCCAATGAAACCAAAAGGTATGTGATCTCTCCTCTCAAGTTTAACTAGGAAGTCCCAATTCCATTAGCATTTACCATAAAAAATGTTCAGCTTCTAACCTCTCCAGCAACTGACCCAATGCCTTAATTTATAGTGCAATGGAGGGAAGTTACTAGGTCCTCCTTTAATGGGATAAAGCCCTCCTTCAAAGGGATAGCTCCTCCTATCAAGGGATTAGCCCCTTCTCTTGTGGGATGCATGAACCACCTTGGAGCGAAAAATCCATGTCAAAATCCTTCTAGAAACATCTAGAATTAACCCAAAAGTGAGTTTTTTAGGATAAACTTGCGCCTTTTTGACTTTTACAGTGGTACGAACCCACCCCTTTACAGACAGAGCGTGCAGGTATGCAGGTAATATGAACAAAGGGTGCGGGTCTGCAGGTAAAAGTAGGAGAAAGTGTGGAACTAGAGTAATATCGATTTTCAATGTCTTTCTCTCATTTGCAAAGCTTGACATGAAGAGCTAAGGTCTGAGACTTGCTTAGGAGGCTAGTATAAGTGATGATAGACTCATACTGACTGCAAATAATCATGGTGACAATATTTTTGTGTAACAGATTG
>APFE030940262.1:78014-191205 GCA_000404065.3 Pinus taeda
AAAATCAAATTTATTTAATGATAATTTTTTGTTATTAGTAGCAGTTTGTTCATGGACAAAATGTGTTGGGCCTTCAATATTTTGTTTAACTTTTATTATTATTATTATTATTATTACTCACCTCACTGTAAACTATAACACTCACATCGTGGTAAAAGTCTATTGGATATCAGTTATATTTTACTACATTTTTTTCTATCTGCACATCGAAGTTTGTTGACTATCTAATACGTATGTTGAATATTTATAAGGTAACATGACAATTGTAACCACTAATTTTGGTTATATTGTTTGTAGAAGCATTCGGCAAGTGTTCATCATGCAATTTTTTTGGCATACATGTTACAAATGCATGTTACCTCACTTTTTTCGGATGAGTTGGTTACAAATAGATTCCTTGTATGGGTTGTACGATGTTGTTTTGGTAGTTGCATGTCATGAGGGATTATCTTTGCAAGCTCATTTTGAATGAGTGTGTAAAACATGTAGCATTTTTGTCAGGTAAACAATGCATTGTTTCTTCTATATGCGAGTACTTAGAATGTTTATACAATATACAATAATGTCTTGTAGCAATGAGGCACAAAGTTCAAAAACTGGATAATGTGATAGTGCTAAACATGTTCACAAAAGATACATTACTATCATATAGATCTTACTTCTAGATTACTTCCATGCTATGAAATTAGAACCTCTTATTTCTATATATTCGATCTAACACATATCATCAGAGCAATGGAAATGAACACAAATACAACATATATCGTTAAAGACAACAATAACTTTGCTAAGAAGCATGTTTCTCTTCTATTTTTTGTCATTAGATTATCTTTACATTAGACAACCCAGTGTTTTTTTTTTGTTACATTTTGAATGTACTATAACTAAAAGCAAGGCTTTTTTAATTTTCACGAAACATATAACACTTACAACAATTACAAGGAAAAAAGTAGTATTTGTTGAAACTAAAATCTATTTTGAATTTATTTACATTAGCAATGTGTTTGTGTTATCTGATTCTATTTTCATTAGTCAGTTCTTACTTAGTATCAATTATAATGTCCTTTTAAGTAGTGACTTCAATGTATTATTTGTGAGCAGGGAAAAGATATCAAATTTGAATGATGCGATAATAAAGATGGATGAAGGTGTAGAGATAACAATGAGTAGTACTATAAAAACAAATATAGCAACAAACAAAAGGAAAGAAACAAAAACCAACGAAAAAACAAAAGCAAACAAGTACTTTTATGCAGGTTTAGTTAATTGTATATCAAATTTCTTTTCTATGGTTTTGTTATTTTTCTTTGAATTAATTTCAATTCAATGCTCATGACTAGGAAAAAATAAATCAAGTCTATGACAGTGTTGATCGAAGATACTAGTAACAATATAACTATAATGTCCCCAATTAAATTAATTTTGCTAAGAAGAATTTCCATTTTTTGCCATTGGGTGTTGGGAAATATTTTGGCAGGTAAACTTACGAAAAGTGGGTGCAGGGAATTTACACTTAATTTTTGGAGAGATGGAGGCCAACGACATTGGAGAAAAGGAAAAGATAAATTGGTAGTGGTATGTGGGCGCCACCCAAAAAGGGGAATTCGAACCCCTTAGGAAAATCGAGCTAGGGAGAAGGAGGTCAAATTAATGGGGCCCACAAGGAGAGAAAGGGGGTAGAAAAGATAAATAGAAGGAAGAGACATCATTTTGGGGGCTTTTTACATTTTGATAATTGATTGTCACTCTAACTATTTAGCTGAGTTACAAGTGTTGCTTAACACAAGAGCTTCCCAAGGAGTGAAGGTCAACCTTTCTTCGAGGGACTTCGAGGGCGACCCTAGGAAGGATTTTCTCTTGCTTTGGAGGTTGGAAGAGAGGCATCACATAGGTACACACTATTCTGGTTTAGATGGGATGCAGAGGGAGAGACCACACAATCGTTGGGAGAATTGGTGCCAGAAATTGGAGTCTCTACTACTGCAAGGGTGTTCTTGGTCATATTCCAGCCAAAGGAAGGAGATTTTGGGAAGCAAAAGGGGGTCCCTCACTGCTGTACGAATTGTTGAAGCTTGCTACCATGTCATCCCTCACAGGCCTGTGCAATTCTTCTTGGGTGACTATTGTGTGGGGTGTCAGTTGGAGGATTTAGGGGCTGAGCTGCTAGGATTTCATTTGGAGGGAGAATGTGAGGAGATTGCAAACATTTTGGAGCAAAAAATCATCATTTTATGCTACAGGTGGAGCGTTTTGATATTTGACGAGGGCTAAGCTATTTGGGGTCGAATTTGGAGGGTCAAAACTATGGAAAACCCTTTGTGGGTTTTTGACAAGGATCACAACCCTAAATTTACAGATTTTTCTGGGTAGTTTTGAGGGGCCAAGTCAGCCAGAAGTGCATAAAAATTGGGTCTGTGCATTTTTCTTAAGGAACAAATTATTGCAACAGTTGGGTATTGAGAGATTGATCACCTGGGGCTTGTAGCTTGCCCTGAGCAAGTCCAGGTGCACTCCTTCCAATTTATTGTACTCCAACAGTTTACTTATAATAAAATTGGCCATTTTGGTGTTTCGAAGCATTTTTCTGTTCATGGGTGTTTGCTAAAATTTATTGTGTTGTTATTTCTGTGCATGTCTTTGATTATCTTTGTAAAACTTCTATTTGGAATATTACAGTAACTCGAAGCATTTTTCATGGCGTTGTCTTGGTTACATATCGAACATTTTTGGATAAAGCAAATGAGATGAAAGGAAAACTCCGTCATATTTAACAGATAAAAAATCCAAAATGACAATAACATTGTTTGTGCCAACACAATTTATCGAACAACATGAGACAAAACTTATTACAAATTTTCGTGTTTCTATTAGAGATTTCGAAATAATTCCAAAGCATAAATACAACAATGGTGATTGTGATTTGCCTAAATAGTTTTAGCACTGTAAAAAATGTTTGTCCTGTTTGTGTAGAGTATCGATTCTTTCCAAATATGATGATTGCAAACTTGTCGTGTAATGAAGATCTGTTTCCAATTGTCACAGTAAGTGTTATTGCAATTTCAGTAACGCATACAACAACACAATATGTATTGGAAAACAAATATGATAATACAAAAGAGGACAGGGCAACATTAATCTTTGATTTATTTAAATGTTTCATTGTTATAAAGTTATTGTCCATCTGTTATACAATTTTCATGTATTGTTTTACAAATGTTGCATATGTAACAAGTTCAAGTACATGATAAACGTATTTTGACATGTCTTTCAATTCAAAGTCAATTGCAAGAAAACGTTTTTTCATTGATCTTGCTACAAAATATAGCTAGAAAACAATAAAGAGTTTTCCGACCTTCATAGTCGACGTTCATATGTCCATTGAAAATAGGAAAGAAAGTCGAGAATCTGGGAAAACTACTTTCTTCACCAAGTGAAATATGCACTGCAAATTTTATTATATTGTTTATATAGATATAGGTAAATAAGAAGAAGAAGATAAAAAGACATTTAATTTCATGTTACTAAGCCTTTGTTTTCTATATCAATTTTACAATACTTCCATGGACACCTGACAATGACTAGTGCATATATGAATCCATTTGAGATGGTATGTGTGAAATGAAGTAGTCCAATTACAAGTGCTAAAACTATGAATAAAACTATGCTTTATTACACCACTTGCAACCAAGACTCTCGCTTTGTTTATTTCCATCGGTTAAACTGTATCATACATGCAAATGTTAGGACTGAAATATAGTGTGTTCTGAGAGGCGTGGAACTGGAAAAAGTACATGAACTACGAAAAGTTTCTTATGAGCAATATTGCATGGACAAATCCGTTTTTATTGATATGTTGTCCAATTTCAAGACACATGACACATTTAAAATAAATCATCAAAACATGATTATATAGTACAATGGCAATTTTCTTTGTTTACATTGTCCAACAATTTAGAAACGACATAGTTCTCGTTGCTTGCATTATCAAGCATCTTAACATTGCCTTATAGTTTTTGGTTCAAGAATTGGACTATTGTCGAATAACCCTTTCACTTTACTGGATGATTAGGATCTGATTTCAAATTGTTGAGCAATATACTATACTTATGAGAACAAGATTGGGAATGCAATCATTAGAGAAAACAAGGTGATTACTTCTACCAATCCAAATGCTAATATGGCATTGTACAGGAACGTATTTCAATGAACTATTTTGTTCACGTCAATGTTTTGTATTATGTTATTTACTATGTTTTGATTGTTATGTGTAGTTGGTTCATTATGTTGTGTTGTGTTTGCTTTCTTGCAATCTCATTTCTTACATTGTTTTATTGATTTATCAAATTTGTGAGTTCTATAACTAGTCAAACAATATTACAACTTGGTTACGTGGGATAATCGATGAATAGTTTTTCAGTGACATTGTTGTTAATTAATGGAGTGTACAATCATGGTTTTCGTTGTTTACATTGTTGACCAATCTAGTAGAAACACAGTTCTCGTTGCTTTCATTGTCAAACAATCTTAACATTACCTTATACTTTTTGGTTGAAGAATTTGACTATTGTTGAACAACTCTTTCAGTTTATTAGACGATTGGGATATGGTTTCATGTTATATTTAGTTTATCTACTATTATTTATGCTTGCATTGTCAAACAATGTACTATCGACTACTGGAAAAGGGTGGAGCACCATGCATATTTTCGTGCTTTCACATATCCTACATGCAATCTTAAAATCGTCTTCTACTTTATGTTATTTACTAATATTATTTATTATGTTTTCATTGTTATGTGTAGTTGGTTCATCATGTTGTTTCATGTCTGCTTTCCTGCAATATGATTTCTTACATTGTTTTATCGATTTATCAAATTTGCAAATTCTATAATTAGTTAGACAATATTACAACTTAGTCCTTAATTAGTGACATTGCTGCTAATTAATGGAGTCGTCCCAGTGACATTGCCTGTAATTAGTGACTATTTTGTCTTACATATGATGACATAAGCGGAAATGTGTTAAGGTGCAGCCATGCGGAAGCTTTTATGATATGTGGACGCCTCTGCGTTCTACATTCCACACAAGTACTCCACTCGCTGTGACGAAACAATGTCTTCCATCTTATGGTTTTCTTGTTACAACACGTAATCCACATCTACAACAAATGGAGTTTCATTTTTTGAGCATTGCTTAAACCAATCCATTTCTCCTTATGGAAATGCCTATTGCAACTATTAATCCAGGGAATATGGATACTTAATACTTGTTTGGCGTCTCTATAAAGCAAAAGTTGTGTTTAATAATATTTGACAATGACTGTCATGCTTTTTAGTTTAACTCTAATATCTAACTAGTTCATTGTTCTATTCCATATTTGTTTTGAAATTTATAAACGAATAATTATCATAGAGAACTAAAACAAATTTGTAAAAAGAATACTTATTTCAAGAAGCGATGCCGTACCACATAACTTACAAAATACTTTGATTGCACACATACGTGTATATTCCAGAATATCCCAATATATTTTTTTGCAATGTTACGTGAACTGTTAACATTGACACATAGTGTGAAAGGAGATTTATTCGCCCACCCACTAGGTCACTTTGCCACTCGCACTCTGCATAATGCTCTCCTACCCCTCGAACCCCCACCCCCAAACGTTCGCAATTGACTATTCATATTTGTACTATGTTGCTTATTAATATCATTTACTATGTTTTTCATTGTCCTATGTCATGTGTGATCCTTTCCCATGTAATTTATTACACTATTTTATTGATTTATTAGATTTGCGATCATTTCTATAAAAAAAAGTTGTTTCATGCAAGACTTAAAAAAAAATATCTAAATAAATCATTATCATACCGAGTCTAAACAAATTTCTAAATCAAATAAGCAAGACTATGATATAACCTATAAAATATTTTGCATCTATATATACGTTTGTATTCCATAATAGTTCGATATGTTTTTTTTTTAACTGTGCCAAAAATATTACAATACACAGCCTTTAGCATGTACTCAAATCCAAATTTGGTTGAGCAAATAACAAAATTTGGTAATGATTTATTTACTAATCAACCATTGTTTCTGGAGATTAATGCTTCTACTGATTATTCTGCGAAAATGGAAATCTAATTGCTAAATACATGTTTGGCAAGAATTCTTCTAACAACATTCTTACAACATCTAGCTCATCTTCGAATTGCCTAAGCTTTTGTTGAAGTTCCAATATCTTATCCATTAGCATTAAAATATCTTGGTTAAGCATTAAGATATCTTAGCTCTTTACATGTACCTCTTCCTACATGCTTTGGTCATTGTTTCTTTAGGCCATTTGTTTCGCTCTTAGTAACAAATTCAAAAAACAATAGACAAATTATAAAGCAAAACTTGAAAACACTTAAAAATTTCAGAACAAACAAAGCAAATCGGTTGTCTAGAACTTACTAACGGTTCTACAACAAAATGAACATTGACAAATTTCTTTCACAAGCAACAAGCCTACATATAATGCGTCAAAGGCAATAAGTCATATAAATCACAAATTGATATTTAAGTTTTGAAACAACATTTAACTACCATTGATTTTAATGGTATTCATTAACCATTGGTCGTCATCAATATGGCCAGTATTGATTTGTCTGATCTTTAATCAGAAAAAACTGTTGTGAAATCAGTTACTTCAAATCATATGTGTTTTACTTAAATTCCAACTCGAGATAGTCCAATTGATACGTTTACGTTTCATGATTGATCTGTTTTCGTACGCTTTATAAATCAATATCGAGGTACTATTTTATTAGTATCCTAAACCACATTCTATTTTGATTAACTAAAGCTCTCCTGCCAATAATACAAGTCTTCTCGACATTTATTCAGTGAACCAATGCGTATTTAGGACATTTACTATGTAAACCTTTTTTGCTATCGGCCATCTTTTAAGTTGTGGAGGATGAAGTGATTCCAAATCTTAGATGAATTTGTGACTTAGATGCCTTATTACCTTTGTGGCATTATCCAATTATTAAGTGAACTTTGTTCACTCAATTAAGTCAATTAAGTAATAGTTTATAAGATGATATGGTCTCTATCATTTTGCATTAAGCTAAAAACTAGCATTCACATTGCTTTCAACAATCGACAGTGTTCAAACCAAAGATTATAGTGTTGATAACAACTTAACAAAACTTTTAGGACCAAATACCATTTTACTTCGAACATCACGTGAAAGCTAAGACTAAATAACACCATCTATCTCCATGTTGAACCTTCATATAGGCACAAAATAATAGAAATGAGTCTCAAACTATTTAGTTGAGAAATAACCTCGGAAATAGATTCAATCAACCATCGAAGAAACAGATGTAGCTTCATTCGCATAACCATCACTTGGCCTCCAACCTAATATCTAACTTGTAAATTGTACTTCGTCCACATATCCTTCGTCTATGACCAACCTCTATGATTGGTCACATGTAGATACAAACTAAAGATCACTAACACCAACACCAACTACATCTCTATCCGAAGTCACTCCTTTAAAAGCACTATGTATACTTGAATTCACCGAATAAATATCGAAAAGAGTATTTTATAATATTGATATATGTGATTTTATTGATATGTTTGCAATCAATAATCATTCCATAATGCATCAGAGTAAATGCTATTAAGTGCTTCAACAATAACATAATTACATATTGATTTGTTGAATAGATATTAATATCAGTGCTAAGCATTAATTAATTCTTCAATGCTAAGTGTGAATTCCAAGTTTCCACATATTCATAAATATTAGCGTCTAGACATAGTTTTTGCACATAACACACTTGTCCTTTCTCACATGATCTAGTACTAATGCTTTCAACAATTTGTACGTTACCTGTTATCATTAGAATGGTTACATAATAAAATATGTTATAAACACTAATGTTAAACTGCACAAATAATGAGTACAATATGCGACATTAAATTTGATAAATGAGATTTGATATTATATGTTGGTTTTGAAGTGCAGAGAAGTTGATTGTGCGACATTGTATGTCGGCATGAACTTATCCACACTCACTCTCTCCACTCAAACAAAGCTTCACACTCCCACATGTGTTCCAAGAAAAAATCTAGAGTGCAGAGTCTTTAGTGCAAAAGAATTTGATTATGCAGTAGTGTGGGAAAATCAATATTATCTACGCTTTTGTGGAAAGATTTAACTATGCAAAGAGTTTGTGCAGAGATATTTCATTGTGTGAAGATATTTGAGCGAATAACTTTCACTATGTGGAGAGAAATTTCATTGTGCGATGATCAGGGATCAATATTTTAGCTAAAAAAATGAAGTACTTAGAATTACTTCAAACCTGAATGAATGGATAGAGTTCATCTCTAGGATTCCAACGTTGTGAACAGTTCGAAAAATTGGCATCATATGCAAAAGTTAGAGCTTTTGAAAGTTTGGTAAAAAAAGCCCCACCAGGCCAGCCCCCACCCCATGTGACCAAGCGCCCGAACCAAGAGCTAGGGGCCAACTGTTAAGCGGGATTAGTATGCCACTAATTAGTTTAGAATTTAATTAATCCGTAATTAAGTTGGTAGAATTTATGGTGTAGCCACTAAATCCGGAACCGCCACCAAACTTGGCGGACTTAACTGGAGTCTCTCTAGATTTAGCAGAGGTTTTCTAGGAAAAACTTTTTGAGCCATAACTTACTCAATTCTCAGCCAAATTTCGAAAAGGAATAGTAATTTTTGGCTAATTGGCATGTTGGGATCTCATTGGAGCAGGTTGAAGAGGTAGAAGAGGTCATCTACAGGTGTTTTTGGTCACTTGAATATTTTTTAAGCCTAGGGCCACCAGGTGTTGGAGGCCATTATCAGAGCAGCTGGTAACCAAATTGAGTAAACAAATAGTCATTTTTGGCTAATTGGCATGCTAGGAACTCATTGGAGTAGGTTTCAGAGGCATAATAAGTCATATACAAGTGTTTTTTGTCACTTGAAGGTTTTTGAAGCCCAGGGCCACCAGGTGTTGGAGGCCATTCCCAGAGTAGCTGGTAACCAAATTGAGCAAACAAATATCATTTTTGATAGATTTGAATGTTTTAAACTCATTGGAATAGGTTCCAAGAGCATTGGATGCATGTAACAACAATTTGAGCACTATTGAAGCTAATACAAAGGCCCACACTATGAAGCTGGACCAAGGAGATGTAGCCCAAGAGGGGTGAACTCCTTCAACAAAAATTTGTGTATTGAGCTCTGTTATTTGTGCTTGATGTGTTTTTATATGTTATTGTTCAGCCATTTAAATTCATGCTTTTAAGTTCATGCAAAACACTAAATTTCACCAAGTTTGATGAATTGACAATCACATGCTCATGGATAAATTCTTGATGGATAAGCAAACCAAAGCAAAGAAAATTTTATATCTGGAAATGATACTAGCACAACATTAACTAGTAATCAATTTCAGATCAAGTGAGAGCTTTCATTATGTGGAGTTTTGCCTGCACTTCGCACAACCTTTAATCAAATAACTAGTGGTATCTGAAATATGATTTAGTATTAAAATATTACCAATAATATATAATAATAATGATACGAAAGAATTGTTCGAAGAGAGAATGTAGATACTAATTACGTTGCAAATTAATTTGCACTTAAAATTGAAGAATTAATTAATGCTTAGTAGTGTTATTAATATCTATTTAGCAAAACAATACACAATCACGGTATCATTGAAATTCTGAATAACATTACTCTGATACCAATAAAATCATATCTATCTATATTATAAAATAAATTTCAACATTTATTTAGTGAATTCAAGTATATGCACGGGTTTTTGCAACTAATATGCCTCATAGAAAATTGAAATGATGTGCAAATGTCCTTTGTGCACTTCTATTTGCATATTTCTTTTGTCATTGATACATCTAGTCAAAATCAGATAGCTAGACAATGTAACCACGCCTAGACAAAATCACATTGAATATAATAAAGCATCTACAGTTATTTGTTCAAATTACATGGATTATGGAATATTCTAGTTATCATTTATTATTTTTGTTATTAACGATAGAACAATTGATGCAACTTTGATTGGGAGTTGAATGTATCCTTCTTGCGAAGTGCGAACGTAGAGTCGAAGTTTTTATTGTGTGAAGTGCTTCTCCATATTCCCTTATCTCTACACACAATACACCATTTCAAAGTTATTTATGCATATTTGGAACTCCTTTGAGCTTTGGCATCATTGGACAAAGCACTAACAATCTCGGTCATAACAATGTAAGATCACTCACTCACCTTACCTCTACTACTAATTAATTGTTTAAGGCCATGCTTCTTTATGTAGGGATCACATTTTCTCATTATTTGAGAATGCTCACATTTTTGTAATTTGTTGTTATTGCAGAGTGCGTAGGTATATTCGAAGTTTTATTGCGCGAAATGCTTCTTTCTACTCCCTTATCTCTGCACATACCCGTTCTCCACACACAATATTTTGTCGTTATTGTGGAGTGCAAAGATCGAGTCAAAGTTTTTTTATTGTAGCATAAGGATTTCATTATTAGCCTTAATTAAATTTTTAATATTCAGTAATCTGCGCTCCAAAATGTTGCTATGTGCTGACGGATAACGTATACAAAACTATAAAAAACAATGAACAAAGATTTTTCCACACATCGCTTTATTTTGCCATAATGAAAATTGGTTGTGGAACAATGTTTATCCATGCATTTGTTGAATAAACAATGGAAACAATATTTTATACTGGTGATTGAATTGCTAAAAGGCAATAATCATTATACAATATCCATTTTCCAAATAAATGCTTACATTAACCAGAAAGGGAATTAGACAAATCTACAAATTAAGTTATAGAGAAATATTTTTCAGTTTCTAAAAATATTAGCAAAATAAGATTTTACACCGAAAGCAAAACAATGACTAAATCAACAACGATTTACTTTGAAGTAGGGTATAACTAACAAATTAAATAGACAAATATAGATAAATGTCACACATGGAAATTAATTTTGTTATTTTTTAATTAGATAAGGAACTAAGGTGAAAGGTCACAACCTTGTATAACATCAACCAAAATTTATTCTTCTAATGTCCAAAAAACTCCAAGAAGGGTTGACATAGTTCACAATTGGACTACAAAACCTATTCTGAATTGATTTTCTCCATACAATCTTCAAAACACACCTACAAACACAATATATTTGCATAACATAACAAAAAAACTAATAACTATCTAAATCACAACATATACTCCATAACAGAAGCAACCCAAGCTTCATTAAATTCTGGCTCAAGCTGAGAAGGAGGGGAATCCTGGTCAATGGCAGAATCAAATCTACTCTTCTCGTGTTGCGCTAAAATCCCATGATGCACCATGATATCCTCCACTGCTTCATTATTGCCCTCTTCAGCATTGACATCCCCTGCCTAAGCCAAATTATCCACATGAAAACTCAGCATTCCATTTGCTAATTGCAACTGCTCCAACTTCACCTCCAATATTGCCTTTTCTGATTCAAAAGATTGAAATGGACCTATGCTTCAGATAGATTTATCTCAACATGCTTTGAGACTAAAGTAATGAGAAATTCCATAGCACTCATCATTTTAACTAAAGAAATGTTGAGATCTTGCTTTGCAACTCTAGAATTGCGCTCCATAAACTTCAACCCGTGCCACACCTGCTACTAAACTTGGTAAATCATGGCTCTAATCCCTGACTTTGTGCTTGCAAAGTCGCTCCAACAATATAAAAATACCATCAATCTAACTTTCCTTGATTTTAAGCCTTTGTCTTTGTCATTAATGTTGGCCCAATCGACAGGCACCAAACAATCAAGAAAAATAGAGGTGATAATGTAAACTCTACAATATGTAAACATTCATTATCTGAAGGACATGTGGAGGACGATGTATATACGAGAAAACAAGAGTGTAGAGGGAAATGTATAACGTCGATGCATGATTAATTTGAAAATGAAAAAAGATTGAATTAGTATTATTATGTTTCCTTGTGAAAAGCTTTCATTGTGCGAAGGACAAGGAATGTGTGAGAGAGCGGGGGTGCAGAGGGAAAATTAATGTTAAATTATTTTCCATTTAAAATTTTTACAGATTTAGTTGTGCGGAATGAAGGATGTATGGATGACGAGATATGTGCTGGATAATGGAGGTGTAGGAAACTTTATAACTTTAATCCATAATGTAATGATATTTCACATTTTCCTATTACATATATACAAATTTGCTCAATATACAAATTGATTAAGATAGGGTTCTTTCAGTTTGTGTTTTCTACGCTAAAAGTTCAGATTCCGCTTTTCTACTCAACAAAATTAAAATTGAGGGCTCTTGATGGAACATAATTCCCTTGGTGGAGAGAGTTTTATTTTCAGAGAGATTTCATTGTGCAGAGAGTTTTCATTATGTAGATTTTTCTCCACACTTGGCACAACGTAGAGTACATTAATTAATAGTATTTTGAATTAAAATATTACCAATAATATATAATAATAATAATGTCGATCACTGTGTGGAAAGAAAATGCATATGGAAGTGTGGAACATCGCGACACACTTGTATCACTACAAATAACATTTTTCCCTCACTATACTAGCCATTTTTAACAAATGCTTGAGTGAAGAACTTTCATTGTGCATAGAGCTTTGTGCGGAAAGCTTTCATTGTGCGGGGAGCTTTCATTATGAAAGTGCAAACTTTAATCAATTAATTAGCAAAGTCTTAGTGCAAAATAAGTTGATTCTACGGTAGTGCATAAAAATCACTATTCTTCGCACTTCTGCACTCGGTCTCTGAAAGGTGTTCGTCGACATTTGTGCCTATGCAGAGAGATTTCATTGTGCGGAGAACTTTTGTTGTGCATAGTTTTGTTCGCACTCTGCACAACCTCTACTCAATTGATTAACGATATTCAAAATACTGAGATATTATTATTTAGTATTAAAATATTACCAACTAGCATTTGCACCAGATGTTGCAAAGAAAACGTCGTAAGGCATAAAGTGCAGAAATCCATTATCCATGTAGTGTGTGCATTATTCAACAAGGTGGATCTCTCTAAATTTGTTGCCAACTTTATGTTGTTGCTTTGTTATTTATTTAAATCTACTGCATACCTCTCTTCTTGAATATTCAATTTCTTATCACCTCCATTGATGACAATCCTTATTATTGGCATCACAATTTTTTCCCTTTAGTGGCTTTACCTTCAACCTAAAGAAACATGAATTTGAGTCACTCAATTAAAAAGAAAATGCTAAATTGTTATTTATCAAGTTTTGAGTAAAAACAATTAATAACTCATATTTACAACACTTTAAATAACTACAACCTTTTAAGTCTTGTATTTATAACCCTTTAAAATGAAACTAACTATCTATATTTTTATTAATAATAAAAGGAATCTTCTTTATAAAACTGACACTCACATGCTACTCCTATATATTTATCTTATATTTAATATTCAGTGTCCATCAATTGAATGACAAGATGAAAGCTCAACTTAATTGCACATTTCTAAACTCCTTTGTGGGAATTCATGTCCCATTAATTTAATGGCAAATTGAAGTTTCAAATACAGTACACATTTTATACCCAATTCGGAGAGTTCATGAACAAAAAATAAGGTATCCTTACCATAATTAGGCAGTACTTACCAGCTGGAAAAGAAAATCATGTGACACTCCTTGGAAAGGATACACTTTATCAACAATAGGAAAAAACAAGACGTTTGCAATGCTTGCGCGGATGGTGGCCTTTGGCAGAACATTTAATGTTTCTTCTTGCCATAATCCCTCTGTCCTGGATTTCAAGCATATACGTGACAACATTTGATCTTGCAATTGTAGTGGCAGCCAATTCCTAAAATAAAATCTTTAAGTTGCCTGAATTGTGTCCCTCTACAATCAAAATGAAAGTCAAATCCTCATATGGCGTAGCATTTTTGCATTGAAAAGAGAGAATATGTAGGCATAACTTTTCTATAAACAAATCTATTAAAAATATATTCCTTACAAATTTCATGGTTTGGCTTGTGCCATGCAAAATTAAATTTGTCATGTTTCCTATCATGTATGCAGTCAAACCCAATTTATATAACAAGTAGATGATTTCAAATATCATTTCTCTCATATTTTCAGCATGCGGGTCTCCATATCCAAAAATGGTCAGAATCGTAATGGAAAAATAGATTGCAGTAATATAGAGAATCCAAGGCTTTGTTTCATAAAATATGGAAATGCAACACCAATCCATGTCCTACTTGGATCATGATATCTAGCAGCAAGCAGATATGAAAGGCATCCAACATAGTGAACTGCAAAATGAAATTATTGGTGTTAACTTACACAAATAAGCTTAAAACAACATGTCCAGAAATAGTTGAGTCGGATATTCTTCTCTGGTCTTGAGAATCGAGTACTGATCTGGAGTCTTGAGAACAGGGCACTGAAATAATTGAGTTGGAAGCATTTTTTCTTGGAAAGTTTCGTGCCTCAAATCTCCCAAGTATTGGAAGAGTCAAAGTATTTGATACCAATGATTAAAATTTCATTTGAATAGCATTTCTTCTTTGTCCTAATTAATAATGTTGTTCTCATTCTGGAGGCGATCAAAAACTACCTGTGTATTTCTCAAAAGAAAACCCTCTTTCAAACTATATTGTTGTGTCTTCTCCAAATCAAAATCTTCTTTCAAACTAGATTGCTTAGTAGAATCAAGAAAAGATAGTAACATTTCTGAATTAAGAACAATTAATAGTTGTCCACTCAAAACTACCCATTCCTTTGAAGTCCAAGCTCAAAACTATTCGGTCCTTTAAAGTCCAACAGAACATGGAAGATATGACCATAACCCCTTCCTCCCTCCAAGTTACTAAGAACACTGCCACAGGTGCCACAACTCATTAGAATCATAAGAAATAAGCACTTTATCTACCTCAAATCCAAAGGTATTTGATAGGAGCAAGCAAATACCCATCCTTGGGAGCAAGCTATCCAGTAGATTCAAATTTTGAACACAATGCATAACTTAGATCCGATAGTATTTGAAGCATACCCTTAACAAAATGTAGTTCAGCAAATGCGAACTTCAATATGAACATGTTGCAAACTTGTCAAAAATATAGTACAAGGGGGCAAGATCCAAGAATCTTCTTTAATCATGCAAATAAGCTACCATATTTACTGCACTTTATACTGCTTGCAATTGCACGACTTCCTTAGTTGACATGGTTGTATGAACTGGTTGTATGAACTGGTTGTAAACTTGTCAATAACATAATACAGGGGGAAAAGAACCAAGACTCTTCTTTAATCATACAAATAAGCTACCATATTTTCTGCACTTTATATTGTTTGCAATTACATGAATTCCCTAGCTGACATGGTTTTCGGAGTTTCTTTCTTGAGAATCATCAATCCATATTAGATGCATTCACAATCAAAGCCCCTTGCGAATTTGGGTATAGAATTTGTGCCATCTACCCTTAAACCTAAACTTATGTGTTACCAAATATAAAAATATACGCATGAACTAACCCCTCGGGGATTCTTTTTCCAAGGAATACTTTGCAGGGAAACCTACTGGATGCTTGTCCACTTTGGTGGATAGTGTCCCTAGTGAGCCTTACCCAGGAGGAACTGAATAATATGCCAGTGGGCATGAAATTAGCCAAGTGCCTAGCAACATCTCCAACAACTAGTTCAATTAATCCCTCGCGTTCTATCAAAAAATCCTAATCTCCGAGGGATAAACCATTTGGGGTAGAAAAACTAAGCCATCAAACATCTCATTCCCCATCTTTTTCTTGGATATACAATGGATCTAATGATCAAGTATAGCATCATCCATAATCATCCACTTAGCCTTCACTTCCCTTTCGTCATGAGTTGTCAACTACTATAGATCTATAACCAGAGTCACAATATCCTTGAGATTATTCTCTTCTAGTACAAATGTAACCCTCACCTTTCACCATAATAAATTTGAGGCACCATCCAATATGTCTTCATACCTGAGGCTAGCTGCACAAACTCCCTAATCTAAAAAATAGTTTGAATTTCTTTTGATAGACTGATTGTTATTCCTTTCTCCGTCCAATATGTCCTCACACCTGAGGTTGTCTGCACAAACTCCCAAATCTAAAAAATAATTTGAATTCCTCTTATTTCTATACCTTTCTCCCTACGTTGCAAATTCCTAAGAATCACAATCACATAAATAACTTTGATACCATGTTGAAATTGGATTGAGGAAATAGGCGGTTCAGTTTTGTTTTACTGTGGGTATTTTTTATAACCTCTTGACTAAAAAATGGTTTTAAAATATGTTGCAATTCTTTCAATTAGCTAAAGAGAATGTTCACCATTCTTCATGTATATTGTAAGTAATTTAATTGCATTTTTTCACAATACGTATGAGCAGAGATAAGTATCTCCATTCCCTTTGTTATAGTTTTCTATAATAAATTAGGAGAATAAAACTTTATGCTCAATTATATTGAGATATTTGTGTGATCATATAAAATTCCTGTAAAGATTACCAAGAAGACCGATGCATCCATATGAGTCCACCTGTTCTGTACTATATTCTCTAACATGAAATCTATAATCGCTTCTCTATACATACTCGTTAAATACATGTAGCGGAATTTTCCCATTTTCCCTAAGATCATGAACTGCAATGTAGTAGAATTTGCTCATTTTTTCTAAGATCATGAATTGCAATGCAACACTCAAGGTGCGGGCATCAACAAACTGTTGATACAAAACCTCATGCTACTCTACGAGTCTAGTTAAGATTGTTAGCTGGAAACTCAGGTTGGATAACCATGCACATACTTATATATAAGCAATCAAGGATCTCAAATTTACAAATTAGTTTTAACTAGTTTAGATATTCATACCTCTGTAGATCCTCCAAATGCAGAATTGTGGGGGTGTAGGATATTGCAACCTTATGGATGGACAGGATTTGTTAAATCCTTTGGCCTAATAAAATAAAATATAGTTTGAAGTATTGAAATCTCCAATAGGTTTAGATCAGCCAACCTTATCCCATAAAAATATCTGGATGCAGCCTAGGGCTCCTGTAGAAATCACTGGAACTTGATGGTTCATTCAATAAATCCTAATGAAAATAAACATGTGTATAATATCTACTTCGTAATAAAATTTAAACACTCTTTGACTTATCATTTATTTTTGAATGCAACATTGATTATGAGCATTATGAATTGTAATGCTGGGACTGCCCAAGAGTCTGGAATGTAGCAGGAGACAAGTTTACAGTAAAGAAACCAACTAACTTAGTTTTGTGATTTCAAAGTAATGTATGTGCTACTAATGCCTGGGGTAAAACAAACAAGTCATTTGGAATGAGACATGTCATTTTTGTACTTCAAATTTTCCAATGTGACTAAAACATATAGTGAAACAAATGGTTGTTCCAAATGGTTGTTCCAAATTTATTTGTAAATGAAATGCAAACATTCTAATATTCATGCTTATTATGTAATGAATCTCCTAACAAGAAGATGCTAAGAGCATGAATAATCACTTTCCTTTAAAAAAAAATTAGCTTGCCTGCTCTGTTTTACCCTTGTCTTTGTCTGCTAGTATGTCCTGCAAATTGAAACAAAATTTCAATGTTATTCTAGCGCCACATCAACATTTACAACTCTTTGTTGCAGTTCTTTGTTTGAAGACACATTCAGCAAAAGAAATAAAGTGAACCACCTAAAAGTTCTGAAATTTTGGACTCTGTAACGTTCAGAAAGATACCTACCACAGCACCAGACACTAACACATAAAAATCTGTGGGTGCTTCATTCATTAAAATGACATCTTCCTTTGGGGGGAAGTAATTTGCCTTCATCTCTGAAACCTTCCAAGCATAGAGTGACTATTAGGTTATTTTTCCTCAAAGTTGTTGTACTAAAGCCCACTAGCAAAGACAAAAAATAGGGTCTCTTACCATAATTGGACAATACTTACCAACTGGAAAAGAAAATCATGTGACACTCCTTGGAAAAGTTGATATGTTTGTTGTGAATAGCTTTTGCTAGCTTCCATTACAATATCTGAAGATATTGGACAATCCTAACTCAGAAATTAATCAACAAACAACATGCAGAGTGGGAGACATAGATGGCAAGGTATTTTTTTCAGTCACAAAATTGGACAATCATAGACCCCAGGAGAGAAATGGTAAGTTTAAAAGCCATGATGCAAAAATGAAACACCAGCTACATTGATTTGGAGTTTTGAAGTGTGGCACTGCTGGAAGAATTTGTGTCAAGGAAACATTCATGAAAAAATTGCAAGTGTGCTTGATATTGCAAGTTGAATGCCAAAATTGTAATACTTCAGTTCTGATCTATGATAAGGTTTGTGCCAAGAATCCATGATAGACACAATAGGAACCCATTCTAGCATGGCAATTAAACATGTGGTATTCAAGGTTGTGAAGAGTACTGTGATTGTAGAACATGTATGGAAAACCGTGGAAAAATGGATAAAGAAGCTAGAGTGGGAAGGTGCTGCATGCATGTCTATTGACCTCCTAATAGGAGAAGAGAACAATTTATGTGCTATGGATTTCTAGAGTAGCTTGGAGGTGAGATTTTGAGGATAATTCTGAATAAAAGGGGCACCAAGGAAGCTGGAATTGCAGAACTCCCAAAGTAGTTAATCTGAGGTTTTGATACTAACTGATATTAGTACAGTGAACAACAATGCAAAATACTTACAAATGTGAAAAAAAGAATGCGAGTTATAAAAGAATATCATTGTAACTATGCATGATGTACACTCTATATTGTATTAGGTATTTATGAAAGCACAAAATTGGTGGAGAGTGATCATCTTTGGCCAAGATTCTCAGGGTCACGAAATAAAAATTATAGAGTTAGGTGAGTGATCATTGTTGACCAAATCGTACATGATATATTCACAATGAGGTGGGCGGGATACAAAATATAAAAATCCATTTCTATACATATTTGGTTTAAGTACACTGGGAATTAGTGACCAAGTCTCATCAGTACCTCCTTCTCTTTCCATTCAGGATTGCCTCCAACAATAAGTTAAACATAGTGGAGATTAAGTTAAAAAATAACGGCATATGTGTCATGGATGTTACTAAAAATTATCCATAACAATAACAACTTCTAGTTCAAAGGGCAGGAATTCTTTAGTCTCATTCACCTTAATTTAACTAACACTCAGAAGTGTGAATTGGCTGTAACAACTCCACACATTTTCAGAGTCATGGGGAGATGTTTTAGGTTGATCAATTTTTCCTATGATTGCAGTCATAAAGTTGGTGAAAAAATAGATACGAGAGTTGAAGGTACATCTTTTTCAAATGACTATGTATTAGCTGAAGGTATAGTAGCTAAACAAGGGAGATTCTGGAATCCATAAGAAACTCATAATATGCAAGAAATTGAAGGGCTATCTTTGTAAAAAAAATAAAAAAACAACCATGCAGAAACAAATTGAACCATTACACATCCTGCTCACAAACTCAAACTAAACAATTTTTAGACTCGTGCCTTCTGTTAGTGGATATCACAATGAGACTTTTCAGAACATTAGATACCTCAGTGTCAGACAAGGGATGAACAAAGAGGAATCCCAGATAAAATGGAGACTTCTGATTATTTTAAGTTTGATACATTATAGATGCTAAATGTTTTTTCTAACCCTAGCGTCGCTTCTGATCCTAAAATAATTCCACAATGTTCTGATTTTTATTGAGAGCTGAGAAAGTGTTAAAACATGGGTACAAACTCATAACGTTAAAGAGGAGTATACTCTGAATATAAGATTTATCCCACGTGTCTATCTAGTCCTGTCAGCAAATCTAAAATAATTGATCTTACCATTGGTTTAGGAGCCTATAATACAATTGGATGGATATGAACTCAATTACATCTCAGAAAACATGGGAAGACAATCATATGGGTGGAAATGATAAACTTACATAAAGTTGAAAAAAGAGAATGCCTGGTCTAGTTGAAGCAACCTCTTCAACACTTGATGTAGTCCATGAAGAAAGCGTCTACAACAAATATGTCCAAGCCTCAATTTTTATCAACACAACAAACTATTTCAACATCCAAAATCATTATAATTTCTTAAATACTTAATAGCTAGAAGGAAATTAAAACATTCAGAAGATCGATCCCACAAAGAGAAGACTGATGCCCAAACCATTATAGTTCCAGCAGCTCTTGCAGTAGCATACTCTCCTGTAAAAGATGATGGATTCACTTTCAGAAAATATATGCATCAAAATACGATGTTAACTGTAACACAATAATCCAATGCATACCTTCGGGATGAGCCATCTTTTTCATGGCAGTTGGAGCAATCATAATAGGCATTGATATCTTGAATCCCAACACAGTGGTACTCAGATCCACCTTTGTTACATCAACCAATATACAGGGATGGAACCTGATACATACAACATCAACCAAAATCTTTGTAATAATTTCAATTCCCATGATGCTTGTAATGAAAGAGGTGCCATAATGTTCAAAAGTTTGGCCCAAGATAGGGTGACTAAAATTGAAAATTATAGTTATTCAATGTTTATCTAATCTGATTGCAGTCATAAAGTTGGTGAAAAAATAGATACGGGAGCTGAAGGTACATCTTTTTCAAATGACAATGTATTAGCTGAAGGTGCAGTAGCTAAACAGGGGAGACTGTGGAATCCATAAGAAACTCATAATATGCAAGCAATTGAAGGGCTATCTTTGTAAAAAAAATAAAAAACAATCATGCAGAAACAAATTGAACCATTTCACATCCTGCTCACAAACTCAAACCAAACAATTTTTAGACCCGTGCCTTCTGTTAGTGGATATCACAATGAGACTTTTCAGAACATTAGATACCTCAGTGTCAGACAAGGGATGAACAAAGAGGAATCCCAGATAAAATGGAGACTTCTAACTTATTTTAAGTTTGATACATTATAAGTGCTAAATGCTTTTTCTAGCCCTAGCGTTGCTTCTGATCCTAAAAGAATTCCACAATGTTCTGATTTTTATTGAGAGCTGAGAAAGTGTTAAAACATGGGTACAAACTCATAACATTAAAGAGGAGTATACTCTAAATATAAGATTTATCCCACGTGTCTACCTAATCCTGTCAGCAAATCTAAAATAGAATGAATTTCACTACCTATTTCTAATGTCAGACTCCCTCCGCCCAAGTCTAGGTGTGTCCACAGTCAGTGCAATTGCCTTAAAACCAGCCCTCTCCGCTCTTCTAACCAGTTGTGCAACAACATTCCTATTCTTGTAAACCTGCCAGCAATGACATCTAAATTTTAACACCACTTATACATCCACATTTAGTAAACCCAACACAATATAACTGATCTTACCATTGGTTTAGGAGCCTATAATACAATTGGATGGATATGAACTCAATTACATCTCAGAAAACATGGGAAGACAATCATATGGGTGGAAATGATAAACTTACATAAAGTTGAAAAAAGCGAATGCCTGGTCCAGTTGAAGCAACCTCTTCAACACTTGATGTAGCCCATGAAGAAAGCGTCTACAACAAATATGTCCAAGCTTCAATTTTTATCAACACAAGAAACTATTTCAAAATCCAAAATCATTATAATTTCTTAAATCCTTAATAGCGAGAAGGAAATTACAACATTTAGAAGATCAATCCCACAAAGAGAAGATCGATGCCCAAACATTAAATACTGATGGCAATTTCTTAAACACGAGAGAAGGCATCTTGTAAGCAATTAAATAATATAAGGTGCAATAGAAGTATAGTTTGGACCTTAAAGATACTCAAATTTGCAAAAGCCCTGCTCAACTTTTGTAGCAAGTTAACAAGTGCATGACTTTGAACAAGCTGCTTTCCAACACTATAAAAACCTTTGGTGGATGTTGTTATAGTCACCAACTTTCCATTGCAAAGCTTCACCTCAGGGGAAATGGCATGAGAAATATAAGAAATCTACAGAAGAAACAATTCAATTCCTAGCCATTATGGAGGTGAAGCTCAAAATTAGTGCAGGATTGGATAAGAAGTGCTCACGTCTATAGAAATTTGCAAAAGCCCTGCTCAACTGCTGTAGCAAGTTGACAAGTGCATGACTTTGAATAAGCTGCTTTCCAACACTATAAAAACCTTTGGTGGATGTTGTTACAGTCCCCAACTTTCCATCGTAAAGCTTCACCTGTATATCAGGGGAAATGGCATGACAAATATAAGAAATCTACAGAAGAAACAATTTACTTCCTAGCCATAATGGAGGTGAAGCTCAAAATTAGTGCAGGATTGGATAAGAAGCGCTCACGTCTATAGAAAAAAAATCTCCAGGACGTTTGTCTTCAACAAATTGCCTTGTGGACTTCCTTATGATTGTACATCCCAATGTCATTAGTCACTAAAATACTATTCGTAATTCACTCTTTTTTTTCCCTTCAAAGTTCTAACTCATAAGCTCCAAAGAAAATCAACAAATTAAATTTGGCAATGTGCACATTGTTTGCCATGCTTCACAGTTCAAAATTTTCTGGAATCTTTGCATTACAATCAAATAAAGAACCATAGTTTGATGGCTTGAAGAGTACATGGAAAATCTTTCAACATCATATCCATATTTGTATGGGATATATGCATTCTCGTAATATTTCTATTATACACAAGATTGAAAACTACTACTTTCAAGTTATAAAAAATTGCAGGGAACGGTATACTAACATTGGATAGGAGGCAAGAGATGTGAGAACGAGAAGAATTCATAGAACTAGCCAATTTTAGAGGGACGACACATTCCTGTCATATCCCCTTTATCTGTGGCCTCTTTGGCAACAACCATAGCTGCAATGGCCTCAGATTTCCCCTCTTTCGAGGATTTCTTTCTTCCTTCACCCTTAGAAGAATGTTGGTTTGAGTTATCCTCTCCATCATTTTCTTTTTCACTAGCCTCAACCTTACCTTCAACTTTTTGAAAGGTCTCTGGTTTATTGTCTTTTCCATCCTTGTTTGCTTCTTTTCTTTCTTTATTGCTAGGTAAGATTTCTTTAGAGCAACATCGTTGTTTTGTTCAGCCACATTCTCTGTCATTGAGTGAGCTGATTCTTTTCTACCTCCCTGCCCAAACCGAGGTTCCCCTTGCTTTCTTGAAGAACCAAAGCATGTTGTATAGGCAACAATGTCTAGTAATCTTCTAATGTGTGCAACTGCATGCTCTTCGGTGTAGTCCTCTGCAGAGGAAAAATAAATGAAAATCATATATAGAGTATTATGCAAACTTTGAGTATAAACAATGCATATTCTTCTTTGCATATATATTTGAAGCACGTATGCAAGTAGAAATTCAATTTAGATCACTTCAAGAAACAAGAGAACAATTTTCTAATATTATGATTTAACATTATTTCTAACCCCTTTTCAAGATAAAAACATTTATATTTTAAAGAAAGGCAAGACAAAATTTCTAGCTATCTCCCCTGACTTGTTCAAATGGGGGAGCAGAGTTATTGGTTACCTTCTACAATAGTAAGGGCACAGGGCTTCAAGGTTGCAACATCTGATGAATCCCTCAACCTGTCGCCACGAACCTGGTATAATTCAAGTTTTTACCAAGTCATGGATACTTCAAGAAAACTAAGATGGCCAATGTTGCCATGGTCACACTTAAGCTTTACAAACTAATAATAGAACCAATTTCACTGTACATGGCTATTTCTATCTTGACACGAACACCTGTGTTGTTAATGCAAGTAGGGTCATACGACATGATATCTTGAACAGAACCAGTCAATTGCAATCCACCAGCCTGTCAAACAATCCCATTATTTAATGAGCTTCTGAACTACTGATTTTCTTACCTCATGGGATAAAGAATAGTTGGTCAGATGGCATGTCTCCACATTCACAGCTAATAATCAGCATAAATCAAGAATACGGTCTGTGGAAATTCCCTGTTTCCATAAAACAAACATATATTAAAATCTACTGTCGAACCAAACATAACTATCCATACGTCTGGATGTTGCAAGTTTGGATTATATTCATCATAATTCTTAAAGTTGGATCGAACATCTATGACAAGACTTATGTTACCACCTACCGTCATAAGCACTAGATACTATTTTTTATGAGATAGCGTACCTTTAAAATAACTTGAGAATCATCTGGAGTGTTCACTGTGACGTCTAGCAGAGTAGGAAAGACTGCAAGCAACAAACGATAACATATAGTCATTGGTTGGCACCATAACAATTTATTATTTTTAAAAGCAAACGAAGACCTCATATTTGTATTGATATAAAAGTACTAAGATCAGATGAACTTGTGAATAGCCAAGAAGCTGCCCACAACTGGTCTTTGCCTTTTCAACCAATTAATCACATCGAGATCAGAGAGAACAACCACGGAAACACAATGACAGGGCATTGGAGAGTAACCACAACATGGCCCATGCGATGCCACAGCCAAAATAATTAGAAAAAGGATACAAAGTATTTCTTGAAAAAGGATACGAAGTATTTCTTGAAGTTGTAAATCATAATATGACTCATCACAAATAATTTTTTCTGAGATTCAGAAGGTTACAAGCAAAGGCAGGAACTCAACCCCAAGATTTCTCCAGGTGCTTCTCTATCCATTTTCATTCTATTCAAACACAATACTAAAGAATTATTTGAAATATCCCTCTACCAGGACTATTACAAACCTTCCAACTCAATGATCTGCATAGTTTTGTTCGCACTCTGCACAACCTTTACTCAATTGATTAACGATATTCAAAATACTAAGATATGGATTATTTAGTATTAAAATATTACCAATAATATATAATAATAATGATGTGAAAGAACTGTGCGGAGAGAGAATGCATACGAAAGTGCATAATGTTTGTCCGAAGATTAATCAGCAATAAACATAACGATGTTCATAATACAAAGATGTGTATTATTTAATATTAAAATGTTACTAATAATATGTATGCTGAAGTGTGAAACATCGCGACACACTTGTGTTGGGTAGCAGAAGCCCCACGCAATGGTCATGGGGCACAAAGCCCAAAATTTTGGGTAAAGATAAGGTAAAGACTCCGCGAGATGCGCGGAGCACGATTTGTAATAAGTTGAGTCAAAGGGTAGTCCGCCCAAAAATAATGTAAAGAAATATAAGTTGAGTCGGCCCGCCCATGGATCGCAGTCCATGGAAAGGTATAAATAGAGCGAGGCTCTATGGGGAGAAGGCACTTATTTTTGGTATGATCGGGGATCTGAATGTTAATGGGTTTTTGAGGTGAGAAGCCTGAAAGCGTTTGTAAGTCCGAGTCGAGGGTATTGGGTAGTGGATAGAGGCTCTGCAGCTGTGTGCATAGAGGCCTGGAAAAGTCTGCAGCTGTGTGCGTAGGGAAGATCTGGATGTATTGGTGATAAAGTGAAAATAAAGATAAGTTGCTTCTATAATTCTGTGTTAAATATGAATTATCGCGGATCTGGCTTTTTGTATGGTTAATATAACTATTTTATCTATGCGCATATGCTTATGTTATGAATGTATGTAACTTTTGAGTTTATTCTAAGTGCGTGAACTGGTTAAATCGGATAAATGTTTGCTTAAAGACCATAATAAGTAGATTTAATACATAAACAACACAATAATAAGTAGTAAGGATTATTCTGGGTTCGAATCTGCGCGAAACAGAGCAGCGCGAAGCTGTGGAACGGTACACGAAACCCCCAGATCACATCTAGACATCCCAAGGGTGTGGAAACCTAGTTTCAACACCCTCCCCTGCTACCTCGGGTGAGACCTCAGTCCGCGCTCCGCGAGCTGTTGCCAAAAGGACCGGTAGCTGCAGGATTTGTTTGGCTAAATAATTCTTCCGAACCTAGGTCAGGCCCATATAAGCCAACAACTTGTATTTGTTATTGACAAATGTTTGTGCATAGAGCTTTATGTTGAGAGCATTCATTATGAGAGCACAATTTTTAATCAATTAATTAGTGGTAGAGGTAGGGACTAGGACTATGCTACATGGCATTTATTCCTCTTGTTAGATTTATATCATTTTTCAATATTTAAAATTTAAAATTATAATATTATTTTTTAATTCTAAAATAATTTTATAATTATATTTTATTATATTATATGTTATTGTTTTTTTTTTGTAAGTTGAGGTGGGACTCTTTCTATTACTTTATAGAAAATAAAACAGAACATAGTTCCAGAACATAATAACTCGCCCGCATGGGGAAACCGAGTATTTAAACCATCTAAAGTTTTTAAGCGCCGACCAAAAATAGAAGGCCCAAAGTCTGAATATCTTGGCAAGATGAACTAAACAGTCCTGATTACTCCTAATCCTACTATTCTGCATAGAGTAAATTCCCTTATCTAGAACATGCAAGAAACTATATTTAACAAAATTATGTATTTTCATATACATATCTTTTCCTCAGACATCTTCATTTCCAGGTTGCTGGTTTGCTCCTCCGGCTGCTCCCTGATGTTCTCCCTTCAAAAGCTGTTGTAATTCATCCAGTTTCTCCTCTTGTCTTTCTAGAGCAATGTGAATGAACCTCAGTTCCCTACGCATCTCAGGGCCTCCCTACGCTATTTCCGCCATCTCAATAGCAATTTGCTCTAGTGCTTTTGCCAACAACCTTTTCATTACCCAGTAAATGTGGAGAGATTGCTTGAACAGAGACATTCTGCCCCTGGTGTTGCTTGGGTCCTGCAGTAAGAATTCCCAATCCTCCATTTCTTCGTCAGATTGGCCTTGTAAAGACTCCTCCTCTAGATGCTGTATAATTCTTCTGATCTCTGGGTTTGTATTCTGCTGATAAGCTCTCTCAGCCTGGTGAATTTTCTGCTCTATCGAGCTTCTTGTTTTTTTTGCTTGTGTCGTTTCCTGCATGGAATTCTCGCCTTTGTCACCTGCATTCCTGCTCTGCCTCCGACCCCTCATACCACCTGCGGCTGCCCTGCTTCCCGATCCCTTATCGTTTCTTCTCCTGCCGTATCTTCTTACGCGTACCTTCGACGAGGCTGGCTGATCCTCTTTCAACTGTTGGTTCCTAGCGCCTGTAGATCTGTCCTGGGCTTTATACTTCCTGTAGGCTTCGCGACAGGGGTCTGCGTCCTCAGAATCGTCCTCAATCTCAAAAATTTCTATCAGGAACTCCTCTTTCACAGCAACCTTGCCTTTCCTTTCCCTGTTCTTGTCCGCTGCGATATTCAGCTCCTCCGCTACCCTAGACTTCATCCTAGTCTCCATGCTAACTCTAGTAAAACCACGGGGTATGTTCTGGTGCCGGTGAAAAATTATCCTGTCTCCCTGGTTCGCTATTGTCCTGACCTCTGCGCTCTGAATTGGAAAGAAGCAGAACTGTGGCCTTTCCTTACCCGTCTGGGTCCTTATAACTTTTCGATCGTCAAAGTATGCGGCTAAATCGGCAATGCATTGCCGCCAATTATTAGCCGGGATATTGCCTCTCCTGGCCATCATTCCTTGATTAATGTTTACCGTCTGCAGATCTAACAAGCCGCTCCATCCTCCTCTCCGATCGCATGCATTAATTATTTCACGGTGGGAGTGATCCTAAGATTTCTTCCACGCACGTCGTCGGTGTATTGCTCGGTGCATTCCCATCATATCATCCCTCTGTCCAAACTGACCTGCATTCATTAACCGGGATCTCCAATCCCATTCACCTATCCAACTCATTACTCCTGACATTCTCGCATGTTGCCTGATCATGATCCTCATTTATAATCGTTGCCAAGTCTACCCAATCCCTGCTGGCACAAATCGTTTTCCATTGGCTGTCTACCATGCTGTCTCGTCCTTTACAGCCCCAGTTCGCCAAGAAGTCAGCTGCGCGATTCCCATTCTGCCTAACATGGTAAAATAATTTGTAATCAATCCTTCTTAGCAAACCTGCTATCTCTTGGACAATTCCGGCAGTCCTCCAACTGCTTGTAATTTGTTCCCAATCTGTTCCATTGCTAAGTTTCTTCAATATTTCAATCGCAATCTGAGAGTCACCAACTATTTCCAGGCTTGTATAACCATTTTTGATTGCAATCCTCAGCCCCTGGTGGATTTCCCAAAGTTCCGCCTCATTATTCGTCATTTCCTCGCCCCATTCAGCATAAATCCACCTTATCTGTTTCTGACTATCGCGAAAAATGTCGTCGAAACCAGCATTGCCTGGATTCCCTTTCGATGCTCCATCGAAATTTAATTTGATGAATTTATCTCTGGGGTAGATAAAGTTATCTGGGTTTTGGACTCGCTCACTATGCCTGCTACCTTGTTTATGATAAACCATCTCATACTTTAAGTTCAAACTGTTCAGGATCATCTCCTCTGTTTGGTTCGCTTTCCAGTCCTCCACGTCCCATTTCTCCACCAAGATTGTTTCCCTCATTAGACTAACCGCTCGTTTCCATATAATTTCCGAGTCTTTGGCTTTGTCCTGGAAGATCCGACGGTTCCTTTCTTTCCAGACCATCCATAGTACGAAGCCTGCAATAAGATCCCAGGCTCTGCTAACAACTTTACATTGGAATTTCTCCTAATTCCATTGGAAAATGATTGTGTTAATGTCTCTGAGACCTATCTCCGATTTACCAAATATCTTTCTTATATCCATCCATACTTTCTTAGTGAACAAGCAGTTAATTAGGAGGTGATTACGGTTCTCTTCTGCGTTTTTACAGAGACAACATCTTGAAGGTCCGCTAAAGCCTTTTTTTTTTAATTCTGTCCCAAGTTAGAATCTTGTTCTTAGCTACAAGCCATATGAATAGGGAGACTTTTGGCCACCCTTTACTTCCCCATATAGTTTTCCATTCGAGATTCTCCTCATCCGTAGCCTATGTGTCTGATAAATAGTATGCCTCTTTGACGGTGAAAGAACCTTTCATGGAGTTCCCCCATCTAAGAATGTCCCTTCCTGTGCGAGCTTTAATTTTCCTGGATTCCACCTCTTTCATATATGCTTCTTGTTGCTCTTGGTTTAGATCACAATCCCATTCAATTGGATCTATCCATTTTCTCCAGATTGCATCCAATTCATTATCTTTCCAATAATCTTTGACACAGTTTCGATTTCCCCCTATTTTTTCCTGTAGCTGTTGGACCGTTTGAATTCTGTTCATTTTTTCCTTCTGCTGCCATTTTTCCTCCCAGAAATTGGCTTCCCCTCCACCACGAACTTCCCAGAAAATATGGTTTTAAACAATATCTCTGTTCTGTCTAGCTAGATCCCAGATTGTTGAACCCTTGGGGGTTTCCCTCTGTCTTAAAATGTCAACTGTTGTGTCTGCCATATTATATTTGAGTCTCCAAATGGCTTTCCACAGATCGTTACCCTCCTTTAGCCAACGCCACCAGAGCTTCGCTCCTAACACTTTGTTGAGTTTTTCCGGGTCTCGTAAACCCAATCCTCCTTTTTCCTTCCTCTCTTTAAGGTGTTTCCAAGAAACAAGGGCCCATTTTTTCTGATGATTCGCCCCTCCCCAAATGAACTTTCTCATGATTTCTCTAATTTTTGAATAGATTCCTAAAGGGGCCGCCATTATCGACAGAGGATAAATGGGAATAGCTTGGAGGACTGATTTCACCAGCACTATCCTCCCTGCCATATTCAGAGTTCTAAAAGCCCAGTTCGCAACTTTGTTTCTCAATTTGTCCAAGACTCCTTGCCAGTTTTTCAATCTTTTGGATGTGAAGTCCAGCAAATTCCCCAAGTATTTCGTAGGCAACTCTCCTCTTTTAAAGCCCAGCAGTCTTATGAGATGAGTTTTAATCTGTTCCATCGTGTTGAATATAAATACACAGGATTTGTCTCTATTAATTTCCAGTCCGGAGGCTTCAGTAAATAGGTCCAAAATCTTCTTCAGCTGTCTCACTTCTTTTACAGTTGGTTCCCCGAATAGCATAATATCATCAACAAATTGTTGATGAGTTAGAGGCAGCTCATTACCCCATAGCTTCAAGCCCTTGATTTTGTTCGCTGCCCGTTCTTTTTTAATATATCTACCAAGGCCTTCTGCTGCCAATATGAAAAGAAACAGAGATAATGGGTCTCCCTGTCTAATTCCTCTAGACACATTAAAAGTTTTTGAGGGGGTACCATTAACAAGTATGGAGAAGTTCGAGGTTGAAATTAGACTGTGAATCCATTTTACCCATCTCTTACTGAAGCCAAAACTTTCCAGGACTTCTTCCAAGTATTTCCAATTTAGTCTATCATAGGCTTTCGACAGGTCTAGTTTAATCATCATGCCCTTTTGATTTTTCATTTTTAAAGAGTGGATGACCTCTTGGGTTACTACTAGGCCATCAAGGATTTGCTACCTTCTACAAAACCCGTTTGTTCAGTAGATATTAGCTTATCCAACAGGGGTTTCAGTCTTTTAACAATCAAGGTTGTTATTATCTTGTAAATAACATTACACAATGCTATGGGTCTAAACCCATTAGCATCTTCTAAATTATCATTCTTAGGAATCAAAGCATAGAAGGTGGAGTTGATAGCAGGCCATACCTTCTGGTTCATCCGAGATTCTTCTATCAATTCTAGGATTTCTCTTCCCAGAAAATGCCATCCCGCTTGAAAGAATTCGATCGTGAAGCCATCTGGACCTGGTGTTGTACCTTTTTTCATGGATTTTACTATTTCTTCTATCTCCTCTAAGTTGGCAGCTCTCATCAAAGCATTATTTTGGTCATCTGTAACTAATCGGGGAATGGCTAAGCATATTTCCTTTATTGCTTCCGATCTGTCTACTAATGGCTCAGCTAGGATATCTTTGTGATGTTCCACCAGCACTTGTTCAATCCCTTCTTGCTCAACTACTCTCTCGCCATTCTGGTCTTTGATGGACAATATCCTGTTTCTTTGTCTGTGTTGAATCATTGCCTGATGGAAAAATTTTGTGTTTCTTTCCCCTTCCCTTAACCATTTTATTCTTGACTTCTGTCTCCACAACACTTCTTCTTACTTCTGCCTTTCCTCGAGTTTTCCAAGAATTATCCCTTCCTCTCTAATGCTTTCCTCTGTCCTACCTTCTGTAATTATCTTCTGTTGCAGAGATTCCATTTCTCCCTCTAGTTTTTGTTTTTCCTCCAAGATGTTACCAAACTCCTCCTTGTTCCATTTCTTGATTCTCCCTTTCAATTCTTTAAGTTTCAGTTGGAATGTATACATCTTTCCTTTACCCTGAACTGAACTCTGCGTCCATCATTCTTCCATTTTCTTTATGTATTATATGTTATTGTTATTGGAAATGTTTTTTTTTTCTTTTTTGAAGGAAATATCTAGGCAGATCCACCTGATGGGGTCACATCCTGCTGACTTGTTAGTTGAGCCTAACCCTGAGGGCCACCCGCCAAGTCCACTTGGACCACCACCATTGTTTCTTTCAGCTTTTCAGTTTCTTTAATTTTAGCACAATTTATTATTTTTAGCAGTTTTTCGGGTCCTGAACTTCCGGAGCCATTTTGAGGCCCTAAACGACGTTTTTTTGGGAAAACTAGGAGCAGCATGGGTCCATGGACAAATGTTGTTCTTTGCAAAGTTGTAGTTCTCAGATAGATCTTTCTAACGAGATATTGTGCACATCAAACGGAGATCGTATCCCAAAGTTACGACCTTAGGAAGTTGATGTACTAATTTACCCAAACGAGGCCCACAGTTTGGTGTTTCATCTTCTAGGGTTAGGTTTTTGGATGTTCAGGGTTTTCCATTGTTTCTCAACAATAAATAGGCCTTCGAGCCTCATTGTAATGCAGTTCAGAGGCATGTAGCGACCACATCTCTTCTCAGAGATAAGCTACCATTGCCCTAGCTGGTTTATTTCCATTTCTGTTTGTAAGCACATTTCAGTATTTTACATTAATGACATGAAATATTATTTCCGCTGCATCTTTGTGTTTATGGTTATCTCTGTAATTTGTTGCGTTCCTGTTTAAATCTGGATCAGTGATATCAGAGCGGTCTACTTTTTCTCTGTTTTTCTTTGCATGTCCCCAATGAGGTTGGGACATAAGGAGTTAGGGCTTGAACTAGTCGAACCTTTTCAAGACCAGCCTTGCAAATCCCGATGGCCTCCCACGGCGGATGAAAAGAAAGATGAGGGGGCAGGAGATCTTATCAAAATCTTGCTTGAAGAAGCCCTCGAGTGACAAAGGAACGCGATGATGGACAACTTTTCCCAGATCCTTCAGCGGCTACCCAGGGCCGACGCATCGGCTTCCAACAACTACTCGGGAAACGCCACACCGTTTAAGGTACAAGTTAATTTTGAAATCCCCATATTTGAGGGTCAGATAAACGCAGATGCCGTCGATAAATAGTTAAATCTGCTAGAGGGTTATTTTTCTGTTCATGATTTTTTTCAGTCGGGAAAAGATTATTTTCGCTCTTCTCAAAGCAGCCCCCCACATCAAGGACTAGTGGGAAACCTACTACGATCAGAAGGATGAAAGTACAGGCTCACTATTTTCAGTCGCACCCACTTGGGATTCATTTCAGGATGCCATCAAGGAGTAGTACTACCCTGTCGGAAGCTATGATAATCAATACATAAAGTGGACCACGTTGTGGTAGGGAAGGGACCAAGATGTCCAGAGTTTACCAATATTTTCCATACCCTTCGCACAAAGTTGGGTATCAAGGATTCAGAACAACATTTGATACTCAAATACCGTGGCTGCCTGCACAAGTACATACAGGAAGAAATAGAATTCTTGAACATCTCCTCGCTCGGTACGACATATCGATATGCCGTCAAGGTCAAGCAAAAGTTTAAACAGAAGAAGCGAGACTTTGGATTTGTGAATCCAAAGCAAGGGAAAGGTGCCCCCAAACTGCAGAGCAAAGGACAAAGCTAAGGTGGGGCAGCCCAAGACAACTCGCCAAAGCTGCAAGCAAAGAACATCACCGCAAAGCCAAAAAAGGACACAGGAAAGTGGTGTGAGTTCCATAAGAGCTCCACTCACAACACAAGCGACTGTCGGGCCAAGCAATCACTGATCACTGAGCTAAAGGTTTCAAAATCAGATCCATGTTCCAACTCTGAGTCAGAACCCGACAAGGGGAATGACAAAGTGAATCAAATTATCAATGCGGAGCCCAACGCCACCATTGCCACCACGAAGATCCAAAAGGAGGAACCCGAAGATCCAAAGGAGGAAGAGTGTCTCTTCCACTCCCAGATGTGGGTAAAGGGCTCCCCGCTACAGTTCATTGTTGACAGCGAGAGCCAAAAGAACCTCATTTCGGCAAAGGTCATGAAGCGACTAGGCTTACCGACCACAACACATCCACAACCGTACACCATCGGGTGGCTTCACCAAGGATGAGATCTTCGCATGAGCCAGCAGTGTCACCTTCCATACAACATAAATCCCTTCACGGATGAGGTATTGTGTGACATTGCTCCCCTTGAAGTTTGTGATGTATTATTAGGACAACCATACTTGTGGAAGTGGCACGTTGTGTATAAATCAAGGCCCCATGCTGTTTTTATTACTTTGGGAAATAAGTTGTAAAAGATACCGGAGGTAGCACTGCCTATCGCCATCTCTTTGGTTACTACAAAACGATGCAGTAAGCTCATTTCCAAAACCAGGAAATTTGTCTTCCTGATGATACGCCCTTAAGGAAAGAAGGCGGCAGTGGCCACGACCTCCAGACAGGGCCCCTCCGCACGACAACTATAGATGGACAAGGTCATGGAGGAGTACAAGGACATCTTTACCTCCCCCGCAGGGGTTCCTTTGCACTATCAGGTCAAGCACTCCATCGATCTGATCCCAGGTGCGTCACTGCCCAATGGACCAATCTATCGGCGCTCCTTTTTGGAGAATGATGAAATCAGGAGGCAGATTCAGGAGTTGCTGCAGAAAGGTCACATATGTCTGGGTTCATCACCCTGTGGGAGTCCGATCATGTTGGTACAGAAGAAGGATTGGACTTGGAGACTCTGTATTGACTATCAGGCGTTGAACAAGATCACTGTCCATAATAGGTACCTGATCCCACGGATTGATGACCTCTGGACCAACTGAAGGGGGGAAAATATTTCAGCAAGATTGGTTTGAAGTCAGGATATCACTACGTACCAATCGAACCCTCCAATTTGTGGAAGACTGCCTTCAAAGCCAAGGAGGGCCTTTTCGAATGGTTGGTTATGCCTTTCAGATTGACGAATGCTCTTGCAGCCTTCATGAGCCTAATGGATGACATATTGCGGCCATTCACCAACTCATTTGTAGTGGTATACTTGGATGACATCCTGATCTTCAACCAGAGTTGGGAAGAGCACCTCCACCACATCTGACAGGGTCTCCAAACACTGCGGCAACACAAGTTATGTGCCAATTTGGAGAAATGCATTTTTGGCATGACCCAGGTTCAGTATCTGGGGTTCACTATTGATGAACAGGGGGTGCATGTGGATCCAGCCAAGATGCAAGTTATTCAGGATTGGCCATCTCCAACCACTCTAACAGAGCTCTGTAGCTTTCTAGGTTTTGCCAACTTCTACCGCAGGTTCATGTTGGGGTTTTCTCATATCACTTGGCCTTTGAGTCAAGTCACCAAGGGAGGAGTGAAAGAAAAATTATTTTGGTCTGAATCTCAACAGAAGGCATTCACAGAGTTGAAAGATCGCCTCTACTCGGCACTAGTGCTCGCATTACTAGACTTGCAACAACCATTTGAGGTTGAGACAGATGCCTATGACTATGCCATTGGGGCAGTCTTTACTCAACACGGGCATCCAGTGGCATATCACATTGAGACACTTTCAGACACAGTCTGGAAGTATCCCACTTCTGACAAAGAGATGTATTCCATTGTGCAGGCCTGCCGACAATGGGAGCATTACATTTTGGGGAAGGAAACGGTCATCCACACAGACCACCGACCCCTGCAGTTCATACAAACCCAAGGGAAATTGCAGAATGATCGCCATCAAAAGTGGTCCACATACTTGCAACAATTCCATTTGAATATCAAGTATAAGAAGGGCAGCACCAATAATGTTGCAGATTACCTCAGTCGACCACCGATCATGGCGTTAACCACCGTGCTCGACTCTTGTGGGCACGAGACTTCTGATTGGCCACTTCTCCACAAAAGTGACCCAGAATTCGACCAAACATACTAGACACTCTTGGAGGGTCAGCATGTTCTAGATTTTCACCTCTAGGATGCCCTGTTATGCCACCTGGGTCACCTTTGTTTTCCTTCAAGCGAGCGTGCCAAGATGATTTGGGAAGCACATTACAGTCAGGTTGTTGGGCATTTCGGAGTCAAGAAAACGGTGGCAGTACTGCAGAAGTATTTCTATTGGCCGAATCTTCGACAGGATGTCGGGAAGTACTTCAAATCATGCACTGCCTGCATCATTGCCAAATCGACCATCAAGAAGTAAGGCCTCTATACACCGTTTCCTACCCCTAGTCGACCTTGGGAATCCATCTCCATGGATTACATGTCAAGCCTTCCTTCCACTAAGCATGGAAATGACTGTGTTTTTGTGATCTTCAACAGGTTCTCGAAGATGGCAATTATTGTGCCCTGCAAGAGGAATATCACGGCAGAAGCCACTGCTAAACTCTTCTTTGAACGAATGTGGGTACACTTTGGGATCCCATAGTCTATCATCTCAGATCGGGACAGTAGTTTCCTCAGTACATTTTGGTCCAGTCTCTGGTCGATGCTGGATGATTGTACACATTCTGCGCATGGCCAGATAGAGGTTGTCAACAGGATGATTGTACACATTTTGCGCATGTACAACTCAAATCATCCACGCACATGGGACGAGAGCCTCCCCTATGTTTAGCACAGCTACAACCACGCTCTCCACAGCTCGACTGGCCACAGGCCTTTTCAGGTGGGCTTGGGATTCCAGCCACTATGTCCCATTGATGTGGCCATGCCATTTGCAGCTACTCACGCAAATTCGGCTCATGTTCTGTTCGAAATAGATAAGTCAAACAACTTCACTGAGCACATCCAACATATTCGCCAACAGGTCCATGACATTCTGGAGAAATCAAATGCCAAGTACAAGCAGCGACATGATCAACATCGGGTGCCACACAAGTTTCAGGTGGGCGACAAAGTCTGGTTGCATTTGCAAAAGGAACGCCTTACTGGAGCCTATCGGAAACTCAGATCACTCTGATATGGTCCTTACACCATTACCAAGGCTGTGGGAGATAATTCATTTGAGCTCAGCATTCCCCCATTCCTTAGCCTGCACCCAGTGTTCAATGGGGACCGCCTTCGATCATACTTTCCACCATTACTCGACACATTCGACATTGTAGAACAATTCACACCCACATAGTTAAATCCAGATTGCATGGAACAAGTTGCAATTGATTGGATCATGGACACACAGATCAAGCACATTGGCCAGCAGAATATCCAACTGTATCGAGTTGTCAATGCAGGCCAACTCCTTCACTAGGGCAAGTGGCTCACTAGGGACCAAGTTCAGTAGAAGTTTCATCATCTCATGAAGGAACTCAATGCAATGGGGACCATTGCTTCCTAAGGGGGTAGGAATGATCCAGGTGGATATTGGTTGCCCCCCGCCAAGTCCACTTGGACCCCCACCATTGTTTCTTTCAGCTTTTCAGTTTCCTTAATTGTAGCACAATTTACTATTTTTAGCAGTTTTTCGGGTTCTGAACTTCCAGAGCCATTTTGAGGCCCTAAACGACGTTTTTTGGGAAGACTGGGAGCAACATGGTCCATGGACCGATGTTGCTCTTCCCAAAGTTGTAGTTATTGGATAGATCATTCTAAAGAGATATTGTGCGCGTCAAACGGAGATCATATCCCAAAGTTACGACCCCAGGAAGTTGATGTACCAATTTACCCAAACGGGGCCCACAATTTGGCGTTTCATCTTTTAGGGTTAGGTTTTTTATTGTTTAGGGTTTTCCATTGCTTCTCAACAATAAATAGGCCTTCGAACCTCATTGTAACACAATTCAAAAGCATGTAGCTGCCACATCTCTTCTCAGAGACAAGCTACCATTGCCCTAGTTGGTTTATTTCCATTTCTGTTTGTAAGCACATTTCAATATTTTACATTAATGACATGAAGTATTATTTCTGCTGCATCTTTGTGTTTATGGTTATCTCTATTATTTGTTGCGTTCCTATTTAAATTCGGATCAATGTTTGTCCGAAGATTAATCAGCAGTAAACATAACAATGTTCATAATACAAAGATATGTATTATTTAATATTAAAATGTTACTAATAATATGTATGCGGAAGTGCGAAACATCGCAACACACTTGTATTTGTTATTGACAAATGCTTGTGCGTAGAGCTTTATGTCGAGAGCATTCATTATGAGCGCACAATTTTTAATCAATTAATTAGTGGTAGAGGTAGGGACTAGGACTATGCTACATGGCATTTATTCCTCTTGTTAGATTTATATCATTTTTCAATATTTAAAATTTAAAATTTAAAATTATATATATTATTTTTTAATTCTAATAAATATTTATAATATATTTATTTATATTATATGTTATTGTTATTGGAAATGTTTTTTTCTTTTTCTTTTTCCAAGGAAATATCCAAGCAGATCCACTTGAAGGGGTCACATCCTGTTGACTTATTAGTAGAGCCTAACCCTGAGGGCCTCGAGGAGAATTGACCACATGACCTCCCATTAGTGAGGTGCTTTAGCGACGAGAACTTGACCAATTGAGATATACTTAGAACTATTGTTATTGGAAATTATAAATGGAATGTCCACATATTTTACATATATATTACATTTTTTTCTTTGAAACAATAATATATAATATGAATTCAAACTATACAAACTTATACTCACAATGCCACGGGCATGGAAGCTAGCCTAAGCAAATCCTCCTTTTATCAAAACATTATAAGTCCTAAAACAATCTCATCCATACAATCCTTCCTGCCTCTCTAGTCATTTTCCGTGGAATTTGGTTTAAAATATCTTGGTTTCTTCCTAAAACCAATTGATTATCATAAAAGGGACTAGAAGTGGCTCATCTGGAAAATTGAACAAAAGATAAATTTATGGTGTTACAATTGGCTGCCTTTTGGGGGGCAAATTGATTCTTATTAAATCAGTTATGGAAAATATTCCTATCTACTAGTTATCCTTGGCCAAGATTCCCATGGAAATTCTCAAAGCCATTGGACAAAATATGTACAACTTCCTATAGTCTAGTAAAAATTGTAAAGAAAGTATACATCTAGTTAGTTGGGCCTCCTTGTCCATTCCAAAAAACCTTGGAGGAGGGGGTTTATAAAATCTAGTATGGTTTGGAAAAGCCTTGGCCCTGGAGAATCTTTGGAGAGGTCTCTTCAATGAGAATCTTTGGAGTCAGGTGTTAAAAATAAAATATCTAAAAGATATATAGGTGGTGGACTAGCTAAGAGGCCAAGTCAAAAAACAAGCTAAAAGAGGTTCCATTGTCTATAATGCACTCATTTCTTCTTTCCCCTTCCTCTACAATTGGTTAGCTTGGAAAGTTGGTGATGGAAGGCAGGTTATTCTAGGCAGGACCCTTTTATAAACGAAGCGAGAGTCTATAAATTATCCCTATATTTGTTCAGTTGCCTATATTCTAAAGGACTCTATCACTTGCAAGATGTCGAAATAATTGTCTCTTCTCTACCCAAAAAGAGCTACTGGTTGACCGCAATTGAATTGGGTCTGACTGACCAATTAGCAAAGGAATGAAGCCATTTTGTTAAGGAACTGATTATCAATGGGTCGTGCTTAAACAATGCAAAGGAATCATTGGTTTGGACCTGGGATGCCTCATTTGGTAAAGCCAAAGGCAAACAATCTTATGAAGTTATTTCTCACATCATTGTGGCTCAAGACACCGGATGGTGGAAGAAATTTATCTAGAAATGGCATATGCCCAATAAGATAAACAAAAAAATTCCTGCCTGGTCTTACATAATAAAATTCTGACTTGGAAGAACCTTCAGAAACATGGTTTTGTGGGACCAAACAACTGTTGCATTTGTATACAACATGAGGAAACAATAGATCACCTCTTTCTCAAATTCCAAACATCTCAAAAAATGCGGCACTTTCTCCTGAAAATTATGGGCACCAAAGAAAATCTGGATCAGCCCACCTTTGAAGACTTACTGTGCTTTTGGGCTAAGAAACATAAATTTCTAAATACCCTTCCCATTTTTGTCACTAGGGGCATTTGGAACCTTAGGAATAAGGTTATTTTTTAACACGGGAACATAAATATCCTCCTCCCATCCTCCAAGGTCACGTCTATATTTAGAGAATACCTCTCCAAGCAATACAAAAGTTCTAGAAAGAGTCCCTTCCCATCTATCTCCTATGATTTAGCAGTGGGATTATTTGATGGTGCTGCACAAAATCATATATGTGGTGGCAGAGGCTAGGTTAAATTACATGAAAACTGATCTCTCATATTCAAAATAGGAATTGGAAATGGATCCAACACTAAAGCGGAGTTGATTGCAACTTGGGCACTTATGACGCTAGCTAAGAGATAAAATATAAATTGTAACTAGATTCCTAATTACTCCATATGTGTTATAGACTAGTTGGCAGGAGAACCCCAGTGGGAGGTACTAAACTTGGATGCTTGGAAGCACAAAACTACTGAAGCACAAAACAATTTCTTGAAGATCACGTTTCAACACATTTACAGGGAATTTAACAAAACAATTGATAGGTTATAAAAAAACGCCCTATCCTTGGACCCTAGCACTATTTTCATGGAGGAGCTTGTTAGTGGTTATGTCCAAGCTACTCACCTCTTTCCTTTGGATCTCATGTTCTAACTTGGATCCCTTCGCATTTTATATACTGCTTTCATATTAGATTCCAGAGAAAAAAGTCAAAATTTCAACATAACAGTAACATGCCCCTGCCTCTCGGAACCACAATTATTCAAATCCTTGTTGAATATTCTGAGGAGACAATAGCTCAATTTATGTGCCACAGACATAACAACAATAAATTTCAATGTTTCTCTATTTTTTCTCTTACCAATACTTCAATTTTTGCATAAATTTTACCTCAGCTCCAAATTTGTCCTTGATGTAGATGTAATTTTAGTTTTCTACATGCTATTAGGATATAGATGAAATTTACATCTTAATGTATAAGCTGAACAATTATGAAAACTACAACAAGGTTGCACTTTTGATTTCAGCTTGTTGTTTAAGCTGAAAATTTATGAAACACAATAGCATTATTGTAATTTTTTATGCAAAATGAATAACAAAAGAAAACATTTTACAGTGAAAAAAACTTACACTCACAAAATAAATAAAAAATATATTTTCTTCACATTCAAAAATAATATTTGTAAAAGTAATATTGTATTAACCAATTATTTTAATAATATATGATTTTCTTAAATAATTCCAATAATAATTCAGCCTAAAATTCCCAACCAAATTGGTTTGTAAGAACATTCCCAACCAAATTGGTTTTTCTCACTGTCTTAAAGAAGATTGGTTTTCTGGGAGCGGCTAGCACAATTTAGATGGAAAAGTTTCGGTTAGTAATGGTAGACATGGAAATAAGAGAGAACAAGCTAATGGAGCAAATAAAAGAGGCTAGATCATGGGCTCATGTGGTAAAAGAGCTGACAAGTGAACAAAAGGAAATTATAGAAAAACAAATCAAGAGACAAATGAGATAGGAAAAGGACAAAGAAGAAAAAGCAATAAATATCATCATCAAAGACTTGAAGGACTATGGGGCAAAAGAAAGAACAAATATTCCAATTTTTTTTTTTTTCTCAAGGATGAGCTGCATTGGACAAGTGGGATTCAATAGGCAAACACATAGGAAAAGATTATGGGAGTGGGAAGGGATAAATATGTGAGAGTTACTTTAAGAAGCATGGAGGACAAGGTTAGGATCTTAAAGAATAGAGGGCTGCTTGAAGGCATTTGTATATACTTAGATGAAGAATTAACACTCACCCAACAAGAAGAAGGGAGGAAAGAATGGGAGAAAGTAAAATCAACAAGAGAGGCAAGAAAGTGGGCATCATTGAAAAACAGGAAAGCCCAAGTCACTGATAGATTAACACACAAGAAATAGGAATCTGGGGCCCCACAGGAGTACCTAAACATGGTAAGTTGGAATTGCAAAGGTTATCCATGGAGAGGGGACCAAGGTTGGGGCCCATAGTTGAGGGTGAAGACATTATTTGCCTTATGGAAACACACTAACATAATGGATGTATAATTCTAGACTTTGAAGGACACACTAAAATATTGTTATGAATGAAGAAACTAAATAAGGTAAAGGACATGGAGGAGTAACAATCCTCATAAAATAAATATGGCATGGGATTATAAAATTGGAGAAAGAAGACCCAAATAAACTATTTATATGGTTGCAAATAATAGATTTGGATGCAACAATATGACCAATTGCTTGTTATTTTGCTCCAAACAACTCAAAATTCTACAAAAAAAAGGAACCTAGATAGTGAAGACCCCTATGCAATGTTAAAAAAATACATTTCAAACTTTAGCACCAAGGGAGAAATATTCCTAATTGGTGTTTTTAAGGCTAGAACAACAAACAATCAATCTGTTCAGTCGGGCAACAATATGGGAGAGGATAACAATCCACTATGGTTTAAAGAGAATTAAGAGCACCCTTGGAGGAGGAAATCGCAAGATAGGAAAGGGAAGATTTCACACTTTGGAGCAGAACTATTAGGCCTTTGTAGCCAAAATGACATGGTTATATGTAATGGCATGAAAAATTGGTCGAAGTCCAATAGTATAACTTGTAAAATATACGACAGGCAAAGCACAATAGACTATGTTATATGCTCTCAAAGGTCTATTTCCAAGTTTTTGAACTTTAATATTGAGTGCTTTTCTATAGAGCTAGATTTTGAAGATTTGCCTCTTCTTATTAAGCTTGGTATAAAGAAGCATATTTCAAACTTTAGCACTAAGGGAGAAATATTCCTAATTGGTGATTTTAATGCTAGAACAACAAACAATCAATCTATTCAGTTGGGCAACGATATGGGAGAGGATAACAATCCACTATGACTTAAAGAGAATGAAGAGCACCCGTGGAGGAGGACATCACAAGATGGGAAAGGGAAGGTTTCACACTTTGGAGCAGAATTATTAGGCCTTTGTAGCCTAAATGACATGGTTATACATGAAAAATTGACTGAAGTCCAATAGTATTGTTTGTAAAACATACAATGGACAAAGCATAGTAGACTATGTTATATGCTCTCAAAGGTCTATTTCCAAGTTGTTGAACTTTAATATCAAGTGCTACCCTATAGAGCTAGATTCTGAACATTTGCCTCTTCTTATTAAGCTTGGTATAAATAAAAAAGACTGGAAGGGGGAACATCACCAACATTCACGCAAGAAAGTGTATGAGCATGGGAAAATTATCTTAAACCAAGAAAATCAAGAGCTCTTTAGGGTTATTCTTAAAGAACACCTCCAGCTGACAAAAAACAATAATAAGGGCTACAAGGATAACAAAAGAGATAATATATATATGTGTGTGTGTGTGTGTGTGTGTGTGTGCAGTAGTATGCCGATTCCCTTAATACACAAAGCTTTAAAGGTATGTAAGAGTTCTAGGTCTTTGAAGAGGATCTCAAATACCTTCCTAGCTAATCATTGGTATGATAAGGAATGCAAGGATGCAAAAAGATCCCTCAAAGAAAAGCCAAGCAAAGGAAATAAGATTATATATAAAAAATTAATAAAATAAAATAAATAAAAAGTCATGTGATTTTAGAAAGAAGTGAATTAATTTCTCTGGGAAAACATAATCCCAAAGGTTTTTGGAAGGAACCACAACAAAGAAAAAGAAAATAGAAAATAATATCACAAAGTCCAGTGGTTAGACTATGCAAAATTTCTATATGAGCGAATGAATGAGAAAAGTAAGACTCCCATAAGTGTCTCCTCAAAAGAGCTATTTTCGGTTGCTGATATTGAACAAGGTATAATGACAAATGGTAAACTGCAAGACATTGATAGTTTACATCCATAATTTTTAAAATGGGGAGTGAAGCTTTTAGTTCCACACATTAAAGAGATCTTTAACAAAGTCAATCAAGATAGCTTTCCAGTTGAGTGGACAACTAGTGTTGTTATACCTCTTCACAAAACTAAAGACATCGATAACCCTTCTAACTACAATACTATTATGATCAACCCTCTTCTTGGAAAACTTTTTGGGAGCATGCTACAACGCAAAATCAACAAATGGGCATAAAAAGAGGGAAAAAGAGCAAAAAGACATACTAGCTTCATGCCTAAACATTCTACAATTGATCATTGCATCACTCTAAGACACTTCATTGAAAAAAATTGGGACAACCAAGGTGGGAAAGCATTTTTTTGCTTTGTTGACTTCAAAAAAGCCTTCGATACTATCCCTAGAGATAAGCTATGACATATAATGGAAGAACTAAGGGTCCTAAAGGAATATACGACAATTGTTCATAAGCTTTATGAGTGGGTTAGAGCCAAAATCAGAACAAAGGAAGGCATGTCTGAATGCTTTGGTAGTGACATAGGAGTCAAACATGGATGTCCTCTTTCCCCCACATTATTTGGTTTATATAGTGATAATCTTGAAGAGTGGATAAGTAATATCGAAGGAGAAGGTATCTAGCTGGCAAGATATGTGGTGAAATTACTTTTATATGCGGATGACCTTATTCTTATCACTAAATCTGCATTAGGCTTGAGAAAACACTTGAAAGCTCTATAACTCTTTTGTCAAGATGTGAGAATGCAAGTAAATACCATCAAAATTAAAGTCATGATATTTTCTTTGAAAAGAAAGAAACAATAGGTTAATTTTCTCTTTGAGGGCAACCCCTCGGAGGTTGTATATGAGTACAAGTATTTATGAATTGACTTTCACTATAGGCTTAGTTGGGAGACGTGTAGATCAAAGAGAATCCAGGGATGGTGGAAAGCTTTGTACCTTCTTCAAAACAGGTGTAGACAAGCATAACTATGAGATTGGAAGACTAAGAAAACCCTCTTTGGTCTATTAGTGGTGCCAGTTATCCTCTACGGTTACAAAATATGGGGGAGCAACATGTCAAGCCACAAATGACGACATATAGAAAGAATTCAAAAGCACCTAATCACAAGTAACCTCAAAGTCAAATCAACGGTCTCATATGATATCCTTTTAGCGGAGGCTAGCATGTTTCCAATTGAGGCTTAAATGATCATTCATTTGCTAAGTTAGCCGAAGAAGGTTAAAAATATGGATAAGCATCGATGACCCAAATTAGTTGTTGAAGAAGAGCTAAATCTCTAGAAAAAGACGTGGATGAAGCAAAACAGAAGGTGGTTGGGCAAATGAGACATAAATATGCATGATTTCCCTCATGCTAAGGAGGAGATAAAAAGGTGGGTGTTAGACAAATTTAAGACTACCATGTGGACAAAGCAAGTAGGCAAAAAAAAAACAATATTATGTCAAAAAATTTAACCCAACATGGAAACATGATTATAAAGGGTATTTGAATTCCTCAATCAAGGGAACAACTAAAATTTTAATTGCTCAGCTGAGGACTAACTCCCATCATCTAAGATATGACACTGGTAGATGGGCAATCCCTAAAAATCATTGGGAATAACAAACTTGTTTTTTTTGCAACATAAAGGAGATAAAAACAAAATGACATTTTATCAAAAAGTGTGCAACATATGAAGTTATTTGTCGTCAATTTGATAGCATCCTAAAAATAAACAATCTCTATGAGTAAGCTTTTTGAAAAAACACAACTTCACAAAACAACAAATTTCTTACTCAAAATCCATAACAACAAAATCAACCTAAAAAAATTTAAATATAAATTAAATAAAAAACCTAAATATAAATTAAGTTATAGGTCTGTCGAACTCATTAAAAACCAATTCAATTCAACAAAACAAACATCCGCGATTACCAAAATGGAGTGCAAGTCTCCCCGCTGGTTGAACACTGGACACTGAATCATATAATTTCGCCACCTTATAGATCCGTTAAACGGCTCTCATATCTCATCCTACTGTTGTTTGGAATACACAAAGCACCGATACAATCGCAGAAAATTCGTGGACTACAACTGAGAATACCCCGTTTTCAGAATTCTCATACTGCGAAAATACTGAGTTGGGCATCTCATGGCGGGTAAAATGAAGGGCAAACAAGATCCATTCATGGTCAAAAAGCCTCTAGACGGTATCGTAAGCGCCGCCAATGATCCTCTTCTCCAGCGACGAATATTGTTTCATCCCGCCCGGGATAAAACAGTTAAAGGGCCCGAAGCATTCTACATGGAACCTCTCAATCCGCAGTTCGATTGTGTAATTCCTAGTTCTGGGGTCGAAAATCGCAGTGTTCCTGAGCCTGCAACTCACAGAACCGAAGAGCTACAGGAGGATCTGTTGTATTATGAGCCAAGCGAAGGATTCGAGCTTCGAAGAATTGTGAGTTAATTGTGATTTCCTCAATCTACAACGTATTTTTTTATGGTTTTGTACATGGGATTTATTGATTAGGGCATTTGGTGTTGTGAGCAGGGCGCCGGTCTTGCGAACCTCGGGAACACATGCTTCCTGAATTCTGTTCTCCAGTGTCTCACGTATACGCAGCCTCTGGTAGCCTATTTTCGAAGCGGTCGACACAAGGCGACATGTAATCTACCTTCCTTATACCCCTTTTAAACCCTCTTAAACACTCGAAAACCCTAAAAACTCTTTAATACGCTCTTTAGCCTTCCAAAACCCTACACATTGTATTCAGTACATTCTTGCTAATGGATTGGGGAGAAAAGGTTCACGAATGGGGGAGAAATGGTTGCTTCAGAGTTTAACCTTTTCCAGTTTTTATGTTAGGTCTTGTATGTGCTTATACCCTTTTAATCCTACACATTGTATTCAGCAGGTTCCTTTTAGTCGTTTTGGGTTGCAGAAAAAAATATTGTTTCGCAGTTTAGGCTGTAAATTTTTGGTGCTAGTAGGTGTGTTATGTGTTCGCACAAAGACCATGGTTTATGTATTATCTGGTTTCTTGTTGGTTATGTCCAGAGGATATGTGCTTGCTTTTGTGTTTTATTTATTTAATGCTTCTCTATATTTCGATTAATGTTACAATATGTACAGATATCATCCAGAATAGAACGTTGACACCCACCCGGCATTAGAGCCATAGCCATCAGAGCTACGCATGGGAAATGGAAGGGAGATGGATGTCGGTTTAGTCCCCTCCTTAAATATATGCTGGATAGGACTATCCCTGTGTACGTACATCTCAAAACGGTGGTATGCACTTCCACATAGCAGTCAGGCTTCCGCAAGTTCGCTGGGTCCATATACGTGAGCTTTCTTAAAGGCTGGTTTGCGGCTTCCTCCTTGGTTGCCTGCCCAGTAGATATTTTTCCTCATGAAATGGGATTAAAAAAAATCAACGTGGTCATTAAACATGCAAAATCCCCTCCATAATCGAGCCAAAATATCTGAAAAACTTGACTCTAGGCCAAGTACCCAGGGGTGAACTAGCAAAAAGCATGAACATTAGATTAGGTACAGACCGCCAAAGCTGCAGGATCTTGTTCATCATCTTCAGGCTTGGGCCATGCAGCTGCTTGAGGCAGTTAATAAACAACTAACGGCATCTATCCATCGTCATTCTCGCTGGGCATTTTGACGACAGGTGGGATATGTAGAAATTTGTTCAATGTCATCCAAAGGTGACCGAGGAACTTCATTGTGCTGGTCATGTGCGTACCTGTCTCATCTCCTGCTCACTGACCTACTTGCCTGCTTCCACATTTGTGGAACCTATGTTGGCCAGACCCCTGATGGAACAGCTGAGATGTTGCCAGCAACCAAAATCTGGAATGTTATGGCAAGAGACAACACCTCAGTACAAAGGAGTCCCATTCATTATTACAGATTGGAATGTGAAATGTCCCATCTGTGCGAACCCATGAATCAAAGCAAACAGAAAACCTGTGGCAACTCCTGGAAGACTGGAGTAGTCCATATGTATGTGTATGTGTGTCCTTTGTTCAATGTCATCATCCAAAGGTGACCGAGGAACATCATTGTGCTGGTCATGTGTGTAGACCTATTCCATCTCCTGCTCACTCACCTACTTGCCTACTTCCACATTTGTGGAACCTATGTTGGCCAGACCCCGTATGAACGGCTGAGATGTTACCAGCAACCAAAACCTGGAATGTTATGGCAAGACACACCTCATTGCAAGGGAGCCCCACTCATTATACAGATTGGAATGTGAAATGTCCCATCTGTGCGAACCCATGAATCAAAGCACACAGAAAGCCTGAGCATCTGTGGCAATCAAAGCAAACAGAAAGCCTGAGCATCTGTGGCAACTCCTGGAAGACTGTTGTGGTCCATATATATGTGTGTGTGCATGTGTGTGTATCCTTAGTTTTGGCTTGAAGAGCCATGAACTAATGTGTGAATTATCTGTTGACCATGTCATATTATGGCCTAGTCTGGCCCTTAAAGCCCTTGCTGGTTGTATTAGATTGTGGACGAAAAGTCAATTTCAAAATCATGGACATCATCATGCATGCCTGGAAATTCTCTTTTTGTACTGCACATCACTTCTGATCTTTAGCATTTATCATGTACTAGTACCTTTTCTTTTAGCTAGGTATGTAGATCTTTGTCTTTATTTGCTTTTAATTAGTGTTCCATGGGGTCGCATCCCCCCACTTTGGGAATCACAATTTCTCACTGCCTCGTGCTCCGAGGACTTGGGGTCATCTAGGGGCCGTTTCCCAATGCTCCCAAAAAAGGGTTCGTTTTCTTAATAAAGTGAAATCGCAATTTTTTTTTTAAACATTAAAATTTTGCTTGTTACGAAGGGTGGAAGGGTTTTTATGTTTTTCGTTGTTTCGTGGACGCTGTGGAAGTTGCATTTGAAGTGTGGAAGCCATTGCACGAAGATGTCCTCGTTGAAGTCGCCCGCCCTGCATTCTTAGCATTTGCCACTGCCACTGCACGAAGTTGCTGTCGTGGAAGCCATTGCACGAAGTCGTTTGCCCTGCACTCTAAGCGTTTCCCACTGCCGGAGGGCTCTCAGCCGTTGTTGCACTCTCTCAGCGTTTGCCACTGCCGGAGGGGACTCGACTCTCAGCTGCCGCTGCACTCTCTCAACGTTTGCCACTGTTGGATGGGACTCGGCTCTTAGCCATCGTTACTCTCGAGTCTCAGCATTTGCCATTGTAACTTGTAAGTAAACTCTCTCAGCTAAAGTAAACACATCTAGATTGAATGCCTGTGCAATGTGCATTTAATTTTTACATTTTTAACAAGAATTTTATTTTATTAATAATGTACAAAACTGAGAAGTTGCATTAATACAAAAATTATGAAAATTTTAAATTTATAATACACAGAATTCATGAAAATGCATAAAACCTTATTAATATTTATTGTTTAAATTTTTAAATCAATTCAAAACCCTTGTTACAGCCTACAAGTTACAACTATGAGTTATTCTGGGAATAGTGATAGCAGCTATGGTGGTAGTGAGTCACATGATGCACAAGAAGAAATTGAAAACAGTTACAGGAGGGCATGAAATCAAAATAGGCCTTTGCATGGTGTAGATTTTGCAGGCCCACCAAAAGATCTGACAAAATTTGCAAAGGGGACATTTAATTCTCTAAAATTGCTTCTAATTTGTGTAACCAAACAACTGAAAAGGATCCAAAAGTTGGTGGTGGTTCACGGGATTGGGTTTGCAATATTTGTGGGCATCATTTTGTTGGCAGCTCTACCAGGTTGAAGCAACATATTTTGGCTACTACAGGTAAATGAGTCAATATATGTCCCTCACAAAACCTAAACCCAACTCAAAGAGAGCAACTTTGGAAGCTAGAAAGGGCAGCTAGTGGAAAATGATCGTTTTCTAGCAAAAATGTGATCCTTGCACAAATATGCCTCCATCCAGTGCTTCATCAAAAAAGACAAAGGGTTCTACTAGTACATCTTGTTCTTTTGCAATGTGTGCTACAATGCCCGAGATGTACAATGTTTTAGATTGAAATGACACAAATGATGCAATTGACAAATTTTTTTTTGCCAATGGAATTCCCTTCCATGTTGTTTGTTCTCGTTATTACAAGGAAATGGTCCAAGCAATTGCAGAAATAAGGCCTTCATATGTACCACCTGGAGAACATAAGCTTAGAACAACAATTTTAGATGGACAAGTGTCCAAAATTAATGTGCAAAAAGAGAGAATGAGACAAACATAGCTGAGGCTTGGTTGCTCTATTGTTATGGACGGATGGACTGACATCCAAAAACGCATACTAATCAACATCATAGTGACATTTGCAAAAGGTCCATTCTTTCTTAAAGTTGTTGACTATTCTGGAAAGTGCAAAGATGCATCTTTCCAATTTGAGCTTCTTCAAGAAGCTATAGAGGATGTTGGGGCTGATAGTGTGGTGCAGGTTGTGATAGATGCAATAGCAATTTATAGATCAGCCGGGTTATTGATTCAAAGCAAGTATCAACATAATTTTTGGATTCTTGTTGTGTGCATGCACTGAAGGACATTGGGAAAATTCAGTGGATATCATATTCGGTGACAAATGTTAGAGATGTGCAAATGTTTATCTGCAACCACCACACCTCCTTGGCCATGTATAGGGCTTACATGAGGAAGGAATTCCTCAAGCCCACCGATACTAGATATACTAGCTATTTTCTCTTATTGGAGAGGATGTTAGAGGTAGAAGCACCACTACAATCCTTGGTTGTTAGTCCATAGTGGGGAAGGTGGTCAGAATCAAAGACAAACTTGGGGAAGAATGTCAGGATTTAGGTGTTGGACAATGATTGGTGGGCAAATAGTTCTTATTTGGTGTCATTCTTGGTCCCTTTTGTGGAGGTCATTCATTACACTAATTAAAATGCTTCTAGTCTTGGAGAAATCTATGAGACCTTTAATAGCATGTTGGGTCGTGTGAAGGCAACCACTCAATAGAGGGAGCCCTCATTAGAGTTCTATACATCCTAGATTTGATTCATCATTCAACGTAGGTGGGATTGCATGAAAACACCTTTGCACATGGCAACATATGCATTAAAACCAAAATGGTATGTTGAAAGGCCTGGTAGAGTGCCTCCTATTGATGATCATGAGGTAAAGAATAACTTCCTAGATGTAATTGCAAAGATGTACAATGAGTAGGAGGGGGAAAAACTTCAAAGGCAATTTGTTCAGTTTGCTTCTCATAGTGGTCCCTTCAACACACATGGTGCTCGGGTAGATCACATAGATCTAGCCCAAGATGACCTGAGTGGTTGGTGGAGGATGCATGGGGATGGTGCTCCAGAGCTCAAACATCTAGCTATGCGTTTGTTGTCTTAGATTGCTAGTTCCTTTGTAGCAGAGAGGAATTGGTCCACATAGAGCTTCATCCACTCAATCAAGAGGAACAAGCTTACCTTTTGAAGAGCGGAGAAGTTAGTTGCTATGCACAATGCCCTACGTCTTGAGCATAGGAAGACACCTGAGTATTTGAAGGGACCAACAACATGATGGGATGTTGATCCAGAGGATGATGCAAAGGTAGATATGGAGACTTGATGAGACATAGATGGGGTTGGTTAGTGTGCCACTTAGCATGTTTGAGAATGCAAGTGATTCTGATTCAGATGGTGAAATGGTTGATCCTGATTTATTCATGCAGTAGCTGGATGCAAAGACTAATGGGGCATTACCTTGAGTAAGTAAGCTCATTTGACCTTTGATATGTTCTTATGTTATTTGCTTTTTTGTTTCAGGCTTCAGTTGCAGACTTCAGTTTGTTTTCAGTCTTGATATATATTGGACTTGACTCTATAAAAAATTGACTCTTGATGTATCATAATTGACTTTTATTTCAATATTCAATATTTATAGTTGGAACTTCAATATGGTTTAAACTTTTATTTTCATTGTACATTGTTAGATTGTACAATGACATGTATGATGTATGATTGTATCACGCTTTTCATTCTAAATTTGTTTCAGTTAAATGATTCATCGATTTATCCTTCATGACGTAAGTGTTATATAATAATAAAGACACTTAAATTATAAAATTTCAAGAAAATAGTTATAAGTTTTTAATATTTTTATTCTACTATTTTTGTCGGGGTCCTTTGTGCTAAGGACCCCGAGGCCCCCCCACATTTCCTAAACAACGGTGGGGAGCTTTTGCATAGGCTGCTCCTGTGTATCCCCGCTCCCCCGTCCCCACTTCTTGGAAACTTGGTGGAACATTGCTTTTAATAGTGTCACTATAGGAGTTGCTTTCATACTCCCACCATGTACCTACTTCGTATGTACCTTTTTAAGCCCCATTGACCTACTATTGTGGGCATTCATTGAACATTAATAAAATTTTCTTCTTATTATCTTATTTATGGAATTGTGTTTCGGTTTTTTTTTTGGCTCTATGTTTAGTATTTTTGATTGCAACTTTTTGATAGTCAATGCAGGTAGATTCTAGATTTGTAAAAGGTTTTCACTTGTATATCATATCTTCTTCCCCGAAATTTGAGGTACACTGGAAGAAGATTTAGTGGACTATTCCTTATTTTAGATGAGTCTCTCTGGGTTGGAACTGAGTTAGTGAATGAACATCCTTAAATTATGTTGAAGCTTGAGGGTAAGTGGAATGCTTGGTACATTATCTAAGTGTGCCAAAAAATTATGTCTTGATTCCCCAGGCTACTTACATCACAGAATTCTTAGTTGACAACCTAATTTGCCTATCTGAATGTATTCCTTGATGTATATCCAACAATATACTTTCTACATGAGGCAAACAAAGCTGTCTTTGTTCTCCAGGCTGATTACAACACAAACTTCTTAGTTGACAGCCTATGTTGCCTATCTGAATAGCATAAATTGCTCAATGTATTAACGAACTGATGTATCGGCTAGCATCTATAAACTTGTGGATCTATCTATGTTGGCTATTTTAAGTGGTTGGGCTGATCTTGTTCTATTAGTTGGGTGATTTGGAAAGATCCAAGATGGTATTGTATCTTAGATCTGTCTTACTTTTCATTGTATCTTCCTTGTTTTCTTCTGTGCATATAAAAGTGACACGTCAATATTTTGCAAAAGATATGTACATTTTATACCTTGTTTGAAAATTCTCTTTTATAGAAATTTGAAAACAAGTAATGATCGTATTGGTTCAAGAATCAAAATGGTGATGTTGGGAGCAGGAGTGTTAACACATTTCATGATCATCATATCTGCAACACTTTAAAAATTTGATTCAAACATTTTTGTCATAATTTTTTTTTGTTAAGCTTGGCATGACCATTCCATTTTCTATTAAACAAAGGCAAATTTACACCACATAGATTGACTAGGTGGCCTCAACTTGCCCCGAAGGGAAACCAAGTCTGTTAGCCACCTGTCCGCATTGTAAGCCATCCAAAAATAGTTCAGTCTTAATCTCTCTAGCCAAGCTAGATATGTCTCTGTTTCATGTCCATACACTACATATCTATCTAAACTGATATTTGCGTAGCAGAAATTACAAACTATCCGCATGAAACAAAAATATGCATGGGTAAGAGTCTATCCCTTCTGCTCCTCTGAGGCAGATTCAACAAGTGCCAGATCCTTGGCTGATGCCCCAGGCATCTCATTCAATTCCAGTATGCAAGGAATGTGGTGGTCAATTCTATCCAGCTTGATGTCTTGTTTATGAAGTTGGAATAGGATTTTCTGCAAATCCTGCTTGTAACTCGGCATACCATGGAGTGTCACTGCCATTCCCACAAAAATCTGTTCCATTGCTTTGCCTAATAAACTCTTCATTAACCAATAGAGGTAAAGAGTTTGTTTGAACTGCATAATTCTTCCTCGGGTGTTGCCTGGATCCGGGACTAAAGTCCTGCAGTTGTCCATGTCTTCCTTTTTCTCGCTACCTTGTTTTATTTCCTCCTCCCACTCTTCTAACAGTTTTCGAATTCCTTCATCTGTCCCCTCATGGTAAGCCTCCACTGCTTTAGTGATAAGGTGTTCTACCGACTTCCTACCCCTTCGAGGTTTTGATGTGCTGGGCTCTTGGTTTTTCTTAGGTGCCAGGCCTCTCCTTCCACCACTGCGTCCCCTCGTAGGCCGAGCCATGTCCAGATTTCTTGAACCCTAGTGACAACAACGATTTGTTAAACCAAAACAAAGCATTGCATTTTGGGACCTTTTCTGAATTGTTTTGCTAGCACTATGCGCCACCCCCTGCTTCTCTCCTCTTGCTTTTTCGGCCTCAGAGCTGGGGTGGTCCATAGACTGAACTCGACAATGGGGTGGTCCATAGACCGAACTGACAATGGGGTGGTCCATAGACCGAATTCGCTGTCGCTCCCCTTTTCCAAGCCCCAAAACTTTCGTTCACATGCAGGGCAACCTTCCCTTGCCTAAGCCATTCACGCAGTCCCGTCCTTCTCCTTAAAGTTTGCCAGGAAGAAATCGGGTCCCTTTCCCCCTCTGCCCAGGGAGTAATAGCACTACCTCTCAGTTTCGCCCATTTAGCTTTCCAATCGAGGTCTCTGGCCTTGCCATCATCCCGAGAGGAATTTCGGTTAACCTAACACTTGCTTTGCCTACAGCTATAATGCCTGCTTCCCATGCAACTTATCGACTGCTTCCCCCTTCCACTTCTTCCATCTCATTGCCCTCACCCATTTGCTTGCAACAGTCAGCTTCGCCCCAAGCGCGGTTTAAGGAGCCCTGTATTTCCAAACCCGACAGAATGAGATTATCCCCCCAACGACCATAGGGACTACCCAACTGGCAAAGGATATAGACGCAGAACCAGGCAATTGCCAACAATTTCCTTCCCCATTGCCACCAGCAGTACTCTACCCCCAGGATTTCTTCCTATTTACCCTCTTCTCTCCCTAGCAAAACCCCAACCATAACATAATTACAATGGAGGAACGAGGCCAAATAACATACCCGGGTTCAATTGGCATTCGTCGTCGAGCTTTGACTTGCAGGTTCCGTCTCCCTCCCGAGCCACTGCAACACCACCTTTCGTCTCAAGCATACACTCTAACAATGCTCGCGTGCCTACTTGGCCTTTATTCCTCACCTCACCTCCTGTCTCGCCACCTTTCCCACTACCCCAGCGTGCATTCATGCCAAGGGTTGCCACACCCATTGCCTTGAGCATGTGGGGGGCGACAGTACTATTTTTAGAGGTACCGATCATTAATAAGACCAGGCTGTCTCAATTGTTGGCCCACATCTCGAATGGGGTCTTGAGTTACTAGGGGGCTACTATCCTGGCTCTATTTAAGATCCTGTTCTAGAATTTCCCCCAAGGTTTTGAAATTTGCATCCCAGGGTTGGATTGGCCACCGTTTTTCCAACGTATCATGTTTATGGTTGCATCCCTAATTATTCCCTCCCTTCTAACATGTTTGACCATAATGTAGTCGAACTTAGGAATTATTTCCCCTATTCCTTGTATGAGTCGTGCTGTCCTCCATCTTTGGTTGAGCTTGTCCCATTTGGTGCCATTGTTCAGTTTTGCCAATGTGTTTATGACCAGGTTTGAGTCCCCTTCCACCACTAAGTTTCAGTATCCCATTCTGACAGCGATAAGGAGTCCTTGTCGTGCTGCTGCAAACTCAACCTCATTGTTACTGGCAATCCCGCAAGAGTTAGCATAAATTAGCCGGGTGTTAGCCTGGGGGTCCCTAAAGAGGCCACCCAAGCCTGCCTCACCTGGGTTCCATTTAAACGCTCCATCGAAATTAAATTTCATGAAACCTTCTTCAGGAGGAGTGAAATGAGTCTGGGATATCGAGACTGCTCGGTTTTTTTTCCAGGCCGAAGAGGCTATCATTTGCGGGGATATGTTGAGTTTCTGTGGGATACAGGCTTCTTGGGGGGGGCACTTGCCAGTCTTCTTGGTGCCATTGCTCAACAAGAATTGTTTCCCTGATGTTCTGGACTATTCCTTCCCACACCTTCTCCTGAGTTGTGGCTTTATTCTTAAAGACTCTATGGTTTCACTCTTTCCATATCGCCCATAGATTGAATCCTAGGGCCAAGCCCCATGCTCGATTTAATATCGGACTTGAGAATATATGGCTTCTCCAGAGGAGAATTGTTTCTTTGATGCTATTTTGATCTCGGTCCATTCTTTCAAACACTCCTTGCATTTGCCTCCACTTCTGCATTGCAAACGGGCATCTATTTAGTATATGCTCCATGTCTTCTTTGTGTTGATGACATAGCCAACAAAAGGAGGGGCCCTAGAATCCCCTTTTCTGCAATTGATCCCAAGTCAAGATCCGCCCTTTGCAAACCATCCAAAGGAAATGGGTTACCTTGGGCCACCATCCACCCCCCCAATTTTTTTTTTTTTTTTTTTTTTTTTTTTTGTTGTTCTTCTCCATATGATGTCTTGCTTGTCCTGATCTTGTCTTACTTGAATGTCATAGGCTCCGTTTATGTGAAGGTTCCTTTTGTGGTATGTCCCCATCTCAAAATATCTGGTTCATGTCGGATTGTTAGCTATCTTGATTTCAATTCTTTGTCTAGAGTTGTCCACTGTTTAGTTTCCATTGTCTGGTCTTAGTCTTCCTTTTTCTTCCATCTCCTCCAGCTTCCCATTCCTTGATCTTCTTTCCAGAATTGCTCAACCAAATGCATATTCCTGTCCCTGGTATATTGGTATATGTCCCTGAGATCTTGCCTATCTATCATTCTTTCCCTTTGTTGCCAGGAGTCCATCCAAAATCTTGTTGTTTTGCCATTACGTATCTCCCAAAAGGCATGCTGGTTAATAAGATGTCTATTTTGGGCTGCCAAATTCCACACAGTCGATCCTTTTGGGGTGTCTTGATATCTCAAGATATCCTCTGTGCTCTCAGGCATATTGTATTTACTTATCCATATTTGTTTCCATAGGTCCATTCCTCCTCCAATCCATCGCCACCATAGTTTTGCTCTCGTTGTTTGACTCAAGATATAGGGATCTCTGAGACCAAGCCTGTTGTCCATTTTCTTTTTTGTCAAGCCTTGCCACGATACTAGTGCCCACTTCTTGATCTGTTGAGCCCCTCCCCATAGGAATTTCTTGAATATATCCGCCATTTTGGAGTACGCCCTTTTGGGGGTTGCCATGCCTGAGATTTGGTAAATGGGTATCGATTGCAGCACAACTTTGAGTAGGACTGTTTTGCCAACTATGTTGAGGAACTAAAGGCCCAACAATTTAGCTTCCCTTGTAATTTTTCGAGGATGCGTTGTCAACAGGATGCCCTTAAAGGGCTATTTGATAGGGGCATACCTAGGTATTTGGATGGGATATTTCCTGTGCTAACCCAAGGATTCTGGCTAGATGGAACCTGACATTCCCTGACAAGATTTTTTGTTGTTTATCCTTGTCCCCGAGGTGTCCGTGTAAGTGCTAAGAATTTCCTTGATTCGACGGTGCTTCCTCCAAGGAGACCCGACAGAAGAGCATGATATCATCTACAAACTGTTGGTGGGTGATGGTTAAGTCATTACCCCATATCCTTAGGCCTCGAAGCCTAGATTCTCTAACCTCATTTTTAATGTACTGGCCTAGATCTTCCACCACAATGATAAACAAGAAAGGAGATATAGGGCCCCCTGCAGTAGGCCTCGGGTTGGATTAAACATCGAGGTAGGAGTCCTGTTCAACAAAATAGAGAAAACAGGGGAGGAGGTCATGGCGAGGATCCAGTTTATCCATCTTTGGGCAAAACCATAGGCTTTGAGGATGCCAGACAGGTAACCCCAACTAAGCCTATCATAAGCCTTGGATAAGTCCAGCTTTATCATCATACCAGGAAGCCTTTGAGCCTTGAGGGAGTGGACAACTTCCTGAGATGTGATGAATCCATCTAGGGTTTACCTACCTTCTACAAATCCTGTTTGCTCCGGAGAGATGAGGCTTGACAGTATAGGTTTTAGCCGTTTCACAATAAGAGAGTAGCAATGATTTTGTAAATAACATTACATAAGGCTATAGGTCGGAAACCTTGAGGATCTTCAGATTTCGAAGTTTTAGGAATAAAAGCTATAAAAGTAGAGTTTAAACTAGGGCATACCTTTTGGTTCTGACGCAATTCGTCAACAACCTTTAGGATATCTTGCCCCATGAATTTCCAAGTGGCTTGATAGAATTCTGTAGTGAACCCATCAGGTTTTGGGGCTTTGTTCTTTTGCATTCCATTGACTATCTCTTCCATTTCTTCTAGGGTAGCAGCACGCATCAGCGCCATGTTCTGATCTCGAGTTATTAGTTGGGGTATGTGTTGCGTAATTCTTTGTATGGTTTCCGTTTTGTTTTCTGGGGGCTCTGAAAGAAGGTCTTTGAAGTGGTGTACAAGGAGCTCCTCCATGTCTTCATGTTGGACTCTTCGTTGCCCTTCCTCATCTTTCAAGTAGTATATTCTATTATGTTGTCAGTATTGCACCATGGCTTTGTGGAAGAATCTTGTGTTTCGTTCACCTTCCCGCAACCAGTGAACCCGAGATTTTTGTTTCCAAAGAATCTCTTCCTGTTTTCTTCCTTCCTCCATCTTGTTTATTAGCATTCCTTCTTCTTGGACAAGCTCTTCAGATCTCCCTTCCTAGATAATTTGTTGTTGGACTTTCGTCATACGCTTGTTTATCTCGTTTTCGTCCTTAATAATGTGTCCAAATTTTTCTTTATTCCATTTTTTGAGTTTCATCTTTAGCTCTTTAAGTTTCAGCTGGAAGGTATGCATACAGTGTCTGCCACGCTGTTCACTCATTTTCCACCATTCCTCGATTCTTTTAATGAGCTCCGGATCTCTTAGCCAGAAGGCTTCAAACTTGAAGGGTCGGTTCTTAGGTCTTGCCTTTAGGTCCACTTCCAATCATATTGGCCAGTGATTCGACCCATACATGGGAGGATCGAGGCTTCCATGAATATATCTCAACTTATCACTTGCTCCGAGAGGAGGAACCTATCTAGTCGGGATGCTATTTGATGTGCCCCCTCTTCGGTTGTTCCAAGTGTGAACACCGATGATTGTTGGCATGTCAACGAGGTGTAGATTTGCTATGGTTTCGCTAAAGGCTTCCATATCCGCATTCGCCCTTCGCATTCCCCCCTTCTTTTCCGCTAGGGTTGTGATCATGTTGAAGTCTCCTCCAACTATCCACAAGTCCTCTGGGTAGAGGTTTGTCAAGTTTGCCAACTTTTGTAAGAAGGCGCCTCTTTCTCTAGGGATATGAGGCCCGTATACCCCTGTAAGCAGCACCCATTCTTTGGAACCTATATTCTAGAATTTTCCTGATAGAATTCTTGGTGGGCTGACCCAGTGTTCGAACCAAACTTTTTTAGGATTCCATAATATCACCAATCCCCCTACACTACCACTAGCGTCTTGGGCGATGACCTGATACTCAGGTTTAAAGTGTTCCAGAATCTCTTCAAGTTTTCTTTCATTGATTTTGGTTTCTTGAACTATCATAATACTGGGCTTATCTTTCTTCAATCTCTCTTTAGGGTACCTCTGTTTGCCTCTGTTGTTGAGGCCTCTAATGTTCTAGGTTGTAATAATCATTTCAACAATTTTAAGGGTTGTTGGAAGACTTCTGACAATGGAACTACTCTTCTAGAATTTACTAGCAGCGCACCAACCATCTGGATGGTTTGATTCATTGTTATCCTTCCCCGCTTTTGCCCCCCTTTTCCTTGTGTTTTTGTGTCTTGCCCTTGATCGACTTGAGACCTTGGATGGTCTGGCTAGGTTATAATCGCTGAGCCCTGTTTGTATTTATACTGTTTGAAAGTTTTTTTTATAGAGTTGCTTATGGTCTTCGGAATGAACCGTTCATCCAAACGCCTCCATTCTTGCAACAACTGTTTCATCACTTGCTCCTCAACACTTAGGCCCTCTTTCTGGTTATCGATCTCCATTAGGTTTTGTTCCACCATTTGCATGGTATCCTCCTTTCCTTTATTCGCTCTTGCCTCCATATTCTTCATCTTATTACGCTCCGGTTCCTTGTCTTTTTGGCTTTCCGTTTCCACGGTGTTGTCAGGTGTGAGCTCTCCCATTTCATCCTCCTGTAGAACAACGAACCGATTCTTGGTTCTGTGTTCTTTCTCATTTTGGCTTACTCTTTGGTTCGCTGTCTGTCTTTGATTCCATTTCCTCCGCTACACCTTCCGAAAACTGTTAAAATTGGCAACTAGGGCCAAACTCCATGTGGGTCATCTTATTTATGGAAGCTGATATTTTTCTTGGATCCCTCATCAAGAGGTGTAGGATTGATCTAAAGATCATCCGATTCCGATAAGTATTCATGGAGATATGAATTTATTTATGTTATGGGACAATTCGTCAAGGTCGACTAGCAACTAAATAAACCCCACTTGTGCTCAACGTTTTAGTATAAGTAGAGGTGGCCTTCAAGTCATTTCAACACACTTGGGATATCTTCCTCTCTACTTGTCTTTGGGTTTTAGTAGGAGGAGAGATCCTAAGCGATAACACTGCCCTAATCCAGAGGGCAGAAGTCGGAACTGCTGGGAATTGCCGGAACTGCCGGGAATTGCTAGAACTGCCAGAACTGTCGGAACTGCTAGGAATAGCCAAAACTGCCGAGAACAGCCGGGAAAGCTGACGCAGAGGGCAAAAGCTGGAACTACCGGGAAAGCCGACGTAGAGGGCAGAGGCCGGAACTGCCGAGAATTGCTTGGAACAGCGGGAATTACCGGGAATAGCTGAAACTATTGGAACTGTTGGGAACAACTGAAATTGTTGAAACTGCTGGAACAACCTAACCATCTGTCTCCGAAGGAGAGCAGCATGCAAGGGACAACTACCTAACATTGGGACAGTTGTATGGTACTTAGCAGCAAATACACCAAGCATGCAATGTTACAGCTAGCATGCAAAGGACAGCGAGCATGCAACAGCAAGCATGCAAAGTACAACAAGCATGCTAGGGACAACAAGCAAGCTATGGACAACAAGCAAGCAAGATGCAGCCAACACATAGGTCAGTATGGCAACATGGTGCAGCAATGGCACATAAATGCAGTACAGTGATGTGTACAGTCATGATTAATGAAGCATGATGAGGTGCAACATAGTGATGATGGGTACAACATTGTGCAGCATGGTGAGGTGCAATGTATGACGAAATGTAGCACAACGATAGGTGAAGGAGTCATCTTGGAGAATCAGTGGAAGCAACATGTCTTCAACTGATCTCATGTATCATTTTCTGAGAGATGATCTATGCTCTTATCTAGATAAGTCAAAGTGTTGACTTCCGTTGTAAACGTACTATCTCTCTCTCTCTTTGCTGAACTATTGAAGAACATATAAGAAGAATTGATCAAGGGTTTCTGCACATTGGGGTTTGTCCCTAGCTAGTGCCACATCTTGTGTCCTCTTGTCTTGGCTTGTCTTCTGCGATTTATGTTTATGTTCTATGTGCAGTTTACTTTAATGCTGATATGATTGCTAATCTGGAAAATATATTGAGCTAACTGTGAAAATTGAAATAAATTGCTCTAAGCATAGACCATGCCTAAAATTAACATGGTATCGGAGTTGAGGTGAAGACAATGCCCAAGCAAGAGTGAAAGAGCAATCACCGAATACAAATGGGAAAGGACAAAAGGATTGGTGGATTCCTCATCTCTCTTCAAATTCACTGAGGGTGAAGTCAAAGTAGAGAATATTATCAGAATAGCGCAACACAAGTTTATGATGGCCTACCTAAAGATCACTTCATTGGGAAGTCCGGATCTAAGGGTGGAAGGAAAGACAGATGCCTTGGTTGCAATAAGTTCGGCCATTATGCGAAGAAGTGTCCTAATGGCAGAGACACATCTCTTGATGAAGATAACAATCATTCTAGGGACATCTTCAATGATCAAAGGAACGACAGGTAATGCAGGTCATCCAAGGAAATGGCCGACTCTTCAAAGAAAGCAAGGAACCCCAGGTATGAAGAATCAAATGTTGTTTTTGATAAGATAAAGAAGCGTTATCTTGTATTGGCCCTCTCCTTCAAATTCTTTGGGAATCTGGCTTATTGATTGTAATCTCAAGGGCACTTCATCAGATAGAAGGGTGCACTCTCTAATTTGGTAGAGATGGAAACAATCGTGGGATTATACTTGGAGCCGATGCCACCTATCTTGGAAAGGGTGTAGGTAATATTACCCCTCAATTGAATGAGGGTAACTCGATTCATTTACAGAATCTCTTTTATGTACCTGATCGGAAGAAGAACCCGGTGTCCATTTCAGCAATGGAAGTCAAAGGTTACGAGGTGGCACTCATCGATGGAAAGGTACGTGTTTGAAAATAGAATTTTCAAAGATGTTTTTGAGATTAGGGTTGTACCAAGTTGCAGGAAGTCCACTGGGGACCGTGTCCATTGACACATAGCACCGGAGGTCTGTGAGTTAGATGGTGACAGGGATGCTTGAATTCAAAAAGAGCATGAAAGTGCATGTCTGAGATGTACCGAATGAAAATCTTACGAGGGGACCATTCCCCTCATGTAGCAGGTCCACAGGTTTGGAACAACTCGAGGGGTTTGAGATTGATGATCAAGAATCTCACATATGCAGGTGGAAGAAAGCCCTCTATGGCTTGAAGCAAAACTCCTCGGGCGTAGTATGAGAGGATTGATAGCTGTCAGATGAAGCTGAGATTCGGTAAGAGTGAAGCTGATCCAAACCATTGTTTGAAGGTTGTGGATGATAGATCTCTCATGCCAGTACCTTATGAGGACGACCTATTTTTGATAGGTGTTGACCCTCTTATTTGCAGAAGTAAGAGGGAGTTGGATTCCGGATGTGGAATGATAAACTGCAAGCCTGTGACTACCTTGAGGATCTTAACTTTCAGAAGTTATATGGTAGTGATGTCGGACCAGATTTGGGATATGCCTCGGACCAGATTTGGGAAATGCCTTTGAGTTTCATAAACTCATTCGCATTGATGTTTTTAGTGAACTTTTGTCCAGATATATGTTTTGCAGTTAGCATGGCGAGCTCATATTTGGTTGAGCCTCACTAGATTGGTGCCAAGAATCTTCTGAGATATCTTCGGGGCACAATCTCTCATGGATTGAGATACACTGCCGGAAATATGAAACTGCATGATTATTCGAATGCTGACTGGGCAGGCAGTGTGGAGGATCACTAGAGCACTTCTCAGTGTTGGTTCTCTTTGGATTCTGCTTCGATATCATGGATGAGCAGGAAGTGGAAGTCAGTTGCTATAAGCACCGTCGAGACCAAATACATAGCTACAAGTATGATCTCATGTGAAGCTGCATGGTTGCAGAAGCTCTTAAGTGAGCTGTTTGTACACATGATGAATGCCACTGGGATTCTCTGTGACAACTAGAGGTGGGATTCGATTATTGAGGAATCCCATATTCGATGATTGCTCCTGCAGATAGACATCAAATATTGCCTTATTTGGGATATGGTAAGTCGATGAGCGAGGAGGTTCCATTGCATTGAGACTGATGTACAGGTCGCAGACATTTTGTCGAAGCCCCAGGGAAAGGTCAAATCTGTGACTTTCTCGAATGACTTGGATTCGTTGAGAGACCTTATAAGGGTCTTGCATTTTGCATGCATTGAGCTTTGAGAGATTTGGGGGGCTTGGGGTACTTACTGGAGCAACATACAACCACAGGGCGACTCACCCTCCCCTGGTGGTGTGCTATGTACAAGATGACAGGTTCAACCTTCCCTTGTGATACCCTGTGGCGACTGTGGAACAAGATAATTAGTTTTCCTATGGGCTGGGAAGATTAGCTCTCCCGTGGCAATTGTGGAATAGGATGATTAGTTTTCCTGTGGGCCGGGATGATTAGTTCTCCCGTGGCAACTGTGGAACAGGGTGATTAGTTCTCCTGTGGGTCGGGATGATTAGTTCTCTCGTGGCAACTGTGGAATAGGATGATTAGTTCTCCTATGGGTCGGGATGATTAGTTCTCCTGTGGGCCGGGGTGATTAGTTCTCTCGTGGCAACTGTGGAACATGATGATTAGTTCTCCTGTGGGCCGGGATGATTAGTTCTCCCGTGGCAATTGTGGAACAAGATGTTTAGTTCTCCTGTGGCCTGGGATGATTAGTTTTCTTGTGGCAACTGTGGAACAAGATGATTAGTTCTCTTGTGGGCCGGGATGATTAGTTCTCTTGTGGGCCAGGATGATTAGTTCTCCCGTGGTGACTGTGGGGCAGGATGATTCGTTCTCGTGTGGATAGGATGATTAGTTTTCCTGTCGAGGCATCCTACCCATGCAGTCTAGGACTCATGGGAAGTTCCTCTCATTTGATTAGTGAGGAAGGAAATGGGGTTAGGGACCATAGTAGTACTATCGATGGACGCATCGATGTATCTACCGTATTCCCTATGCTAGGATGACCTCCATTGATCTGGGATCAATGAAACTGCTCTGGGATCAATATGAGTGGTTTGAGACACTCTCTTGTGATATTGATTGGGGATCAATAAAACTGACTTCGGGTTAGTAAGAGTGATGTGACACACTCCCTTCAGATGAAACTAACTTCGGGTCAGTAGATAATGGTATGAGACATTCTCGATCAATTCTTCTTCTTCATGGTTCAGCAGAGCAGAGCAAAGCAAAGCAAAGCAGAGCAAAGCAAAGCAGAGCTCAACAGAGTAGAGTAGAGCAATGCAGGGCACTGATGCAAGAAATAGTACAATCGAACATATGGATCAACGGATGGAGTTCTCCCTAGTTGAGAGGGAGTGTTAAAATTGGCAACTAGGGCCAAACTCCATGTGGGTCATCTTATTAATGGAAGCTGATATTTTTCTTGGATCCCTCTCATCGAGAGGTGTAGGGTTGATCTAAAGATCATCCGATTCAGATAAGTATTCATGGAGATATGAATTTATTTGTGTTATGGGACAATTCGTCAAGGTCAGCCAACAACCAAGTAAACCCCACTTGTGCTTAACGTTTTAGTATAAAGAGAGGTGGCCTTTAAGTCATTTCAACACACTTGGGATCTCTTCCTCTCTACTTTTCTTTGGGTTTTAGTAGGAGGAGAGATCCTAAGCGATAACGTTTCTCTAATCTAGAGGGTAGAAGCCGGAATTGCCGGAACAACCATCACGCTGATGCAGAGGGCAGAAGCCAAAACTGCTGGAACTGCTGGGAATAGTCGGAATTGCCGGAACTCCCTGGAATAGCCGGAACTGCCGGGAACAGCTGAGAAAGTTGATGCAGAGGGCAGAAGTCGGAACTGTCGAGAAAGTTGATGCAGAGGGCAGAAGTCGGAACTGCCGAGAACTGCCAGAACCATTGTTTTAAAACCCGACTGGCTCGGAACCGACTCGGCCGAGTTGGTCCAAGCCGGTAAAAAAAATTTCAACTCGGCCTCTAGACTGGTTCGACTAGCCGAATTAATACCGAGCCGGCCAAGTCATTACATGACTCGGCCGGCTTGGTATTACCTTAATCTTCATTTTCATCATTTCACTTAAATTTTTAACATTACCATGAAATGACTCAAGATGTTTGAGAGTGGTTCCGGCCTCATTGGATTTCATATGGAGAAAGTAGAATTCTAGATTTCATTCAAAATCTAGCGAACTTATCAGTTTTTCAGGATTTCAGGATTGGGGGATTGCAATGTTTCCATTGAATTTTGTCATGTATTAGGGTATGGAACTCGTATTTAATCAAGAGCACCAATCCCTCTATGTACCTTGATGTTAGTGACATTGGTTGTCGAACTCCTCCAGGATTCGCTCCCAAACTAGGAGCTTCTGAAAATGTCGCTCCCGCTCCCTTTTTCGCTCCCTCTCCCCGCTTTCGCTCTCGCTCCCAAGTAACACTGAGCCAGATGATGTTGGCAACTCTAGCAGTAGCCAGTAGTACTGGTCACAGACTTTTGTTGTAGAGGCCATTTCTAGCTTCCTTGGTTATGTGTTTTCGTTTTGAACTCTATATCATCATCGTGTATGTATTGGACAGTGCACTAGGTGCCATTTTGATATAATGGATATATTCATGAGCTTACTTTGATCATATGTTGTCTTCTGTCTATATTCTAATGTTGTGTGTTTGGAAACATGAATGAAAATCTTTAAAATTATGTGTTTTTATAAAAAATAAATATTTAATGTATTTTTTACAACGACCGAGTCATTGAAATCGACCCGGCTGAGTCGATACTAAGTCGGAGTCGATCCTCGACTGAGTTGGAGTTTTAAAACATTGGCTGGAACTGCCGGGAAAAGCCATAACTGTTGGGAACAATCGAAATTGCTGAAACTCCCGGAACAACCCGAGCATCTGTCTCTGAAGGAGAGCAGCGTGCAAGGGACAACTAACTAACATTGGGACAGTTGTATGGTACTTAGCAGCAAATACACCAAGCATGCAATGTTACAACTAGCATGCAAGGGACAGCTAGCATGCAACAACAAGCATGCTAGGGACAACAAGCAAGCAAGATGCAGCTGGCACATAGGTCAGTATGGCAACATGGTGCAACAATGGCACATAATGCAGTACAGTGATGGGTACAGTCATGATCAATGAAGCATGATGAGATGCAGCACGGTGAGGTGCAACATGATGGCGAAATGCAACACAACGATAGGTGAAGGAGTCACCTTGGAGAATCAGTTGAAGCAGCATGTCTTCAACTGATCTCATGTATCATCTTCTTAGAGATGATCTATGCTCTTATCTAGATAAGTCAAAAAATTGACTTTTGTTGTAAACGTACTATCTCTCTTTCTCTCTCTATTGAACTATTGAAGAACATATAAGAAGAATTGATCAAGGGTTTCCCCACATTGGGGTTTGTCCCTGGCTAGCGCCACATCTTGTGTCCTCTTGTCTTGGCTTGTATTTTGCGATTTATGTTTATGTTCTATGTGCAGTTTACTTTAATGCTGATGTGATTGCTAATCTGGAAAAGATATTGAGCTAACTGTGAAAATTGAAATAAATTGCTCTAAGCATAGAACATACCTAAAATTAACAGAAACCTGCCCCATCTTCCTTTGCCATCGTTTCCCATGCCCTTTTCTGCATAGAGGGGTTCTCCTTCTGGTTGGTGGGCATGCCCAGTACAAGTGGCCATATTCATGGCATTGACGACACCTAAAAGGTATATGTTTATAGTCTAAAGGTTGTTGCCATATCTCATCATGGTATTCCAGTTCTATATAAGCTGGAAGCGGCTCTGTGATATTCATGTACACACAGATCCGGGTGTAGGAAGTATATCTACCTTTTCGTGTCGAATCTGCCACTTTGGGAAAGGTTCCAATAGAGTTACCAATTCTTTCCAAGATTTCTGGATCCCAGAAATCCATTGGTAAGCCAAACAACCGTACCCAGATTGGGGCGGCCAAGAGTTTTTCTTGGTCTGGATTGTAGAGTTCCTCCCAATGTCTAATGAAGAGTCCTGCATTATTGAAGAAATACGACCCATTTCGAAAACCCTTTCTCTATCTTCCAGGTTAGAGAAAATCACTATGAAAAACCCCTTTGCCCCTAGCTTGAGATCGATGTGTCCTTTTGGCTGCCACCGTTGCTGAATCCACTTTATCAACTCTTTCTCTGTCGTCCATGCCACGATGAACTTGCAGATAAGGGCATGGTCCTTCAATGTATTTTCGATATTCCTCCAGGTTGTTGTTTGGGATAACGAATCTTGGTTTTTTAGCAGCTCTCGGCAAGTATTTCCCTCCAAGCCCACTTGCCATTTAGCTCCCAAGACCGGTATTCCTTTTCCTCTTCCTCCAGCCGCCAGTTGCTCCATGCTGGCTCGATTCACCTGCTGCGATATTCCGATAGGAGGGGATCTCCCCCTCCCCTGCCATTCCGCTCATTGCTTCTTCAGCAAATTCTCTGTGGGTCAGTTCTGCAGTCCTTCGTCCGGTTGTAAGCTCACAGGGATGTTAGGGCGGATCCGGTGAAACCCTAGAAACCCTACCTGCTCATGCTCTTCACCATCGTTCCCATTTCTCTTCCGACATATTATAAAGAGAGGGAATGTTTGCAATTGATTTGCAAAACAATGCTGCTTTTGCTTTTCCGTGCCAAACATTTTTGTCATATTATGAAATATAAGAGGTAAGAAATTCGTAAAGGGAAATTTAAATTGGTCAATCAATAAGATTTTTGGCTTCTTGTGAGCAAGGCTCACAAGGCTGACCCATAGAAATCTGAAAGGCATGACTATTCAAGACAAAATTAAAATTTTATGGTTTTGTAACTGAAGAGGTAGCAGAAGTGTTGGCAAGTCTTCTCAAATCTTCATAAAGAATGTAACTGAGAATCAGCTAGAAAAAGGGCAGTGCCATGCATGGAGGAGGATCTTTTTCCCTGTTTCTTAAAGGGGCAAAGGGAGTTTTTCAAAGAAATGTGCAGGAGTTTAGGAGCAAACTATGGTGGGGTGTCCTCTTCCTTCCAATCTCTTGTATATTTTACTCATACAATAATAGCATTTTGTTTTTTCTGTGTAAAATATTGTATGTATTTTGTTTCAGCATATTTCTTTACAATAGTTCTCTTCTGTGCAAAATATGTCGAGTTATCTTTCCATATGGCGCTCAACAATTGTTAAAGATTGTCAGATTTTGATTCTCCTGTTTACTGCAATGTTTTCGTAATTAGATTTTGATTCTCAGTTTGCTAAGGCTGCAAGGGAAGAATGTCAGCTTCGTTTGAAAAATCAGAGATCTTGTTGAAGGACAGTACCAGTTGCTATTCAAATTCTCCAGACTTATTTTCCAATCCTTTGTGATGTGGTTTGAAAATTTTGCTGGATTATATGGGTTGTTTGATTTGAAGCTAAATTTAATGGAAAAATGGACCCGAGTCTGTTAAGTGGGTGGCAATATAGTAGTTGGAGCCAATGGGATAATTCCCAATGCACGCTTGCTGCCTCTATGCAGAAGTATGTTCCATTTGCTTCTACTTTTAAGAGGTTTAATTCCCCTTCCAGCTCTGTATACTTTGACCCTTTTCTGAAAATTCAACGAAATGCTTGAATCTTGGTTTTGAAGGCCACGCTGAAGCAAGATGATAGGGTTTTGTATGAATTCACATGCACCCTCAGACATGTGGATCAAGATTGTAAAACATGCACCCTCAGACATGTGGATCAAGATGGTAAATTAAGGTTCAATTATTTGTAAAGATTCTTTCATGGCTATGGCAAATTTGCAGACATAAACTTACAAGAAGCAGATGGATGCCATTCCAGACTTTTGTTATAGCTGTCTACAGGAAGCTTAAATAAATAAATCGTATTGGTTTTTGAAGTGTATTGTTGCTTCGAGTTATTTATCCGTGATTTTGATGAGCAGGAATTAATTTATCAGTATATAACATGAATCTTCAAGGCAATGGACCAGCCATCATAGCATATCAAATAGATGGGTGCATGGTAGTGTTTGGTACTGCTGCAAAGCAGTGTTGGATTTAGGAAAGGTATTCTGAGGTATAATCATCTGAAATCAGAGAAGGGTCATGAGAGAGAAGATCCACATAAGCAATGATTTGAAAGGATCATTAGATTTTAAACATTGTTATCATGATGGTAGTTCTGTTACTGGCATTGGTGTTCCCTACAACAGCAGTACATATAAGATTTGTGGAATGACAAGAAGCTGTAAAACTCAAATACAAAGTTGGAATTAGAGGATTGCAAGTAGACTGATAAAATTTGAGATTGATATAGTAAACATAGTGTATGTAATATGGATTTCCTATAAAATGCATGTAGCTAAATACATGTGCATCATCCCACTTGAGGCTGAACAGCATAGCTTGTCCAGCATTCTGATAACATTCTCTGACATTTCTCTCTTTCATGGATCTGGTTATGAACTGTTTTTGGTAATGCTGTTACTGTTGAGGTATTGCAAGCTTTCATGCTTATTGATACTTTGAGTGGTCTTGATGGTTTGTGTTACAACAAAATCGAGCACCGACAAATGATGTCAAGTCCCAAGCATCAAGGGACTAGTCTTTTGCAACTTAAAATCAAATCAGCATCAAATCTTCATCTAATTTGGGGTATCACGGGAGATTATAACAGATAGAGGGGCACAGCTCACCACAGCAGCTCTTCGTCTCACTTGTGGATGACCCTTCTCCAACTTAAGAGGGGCTTCCTGTGAAAATTTCCTTGAATGCACAAACTGGAGTTTATTCTTCTAACTTATTAGCAGTTTATTTGTTTACGGCTAAAAACGAATAAATCATTGATGCATTTCACAATAAAATATTGCGGAATACAATAGGCATTGACAAATAGATGCACACACAATAAAAATGACACCAATATTTTTGGACAAAATGCCCCTGGACAAACCTCAAAGGGAAAACCGGTGCAGCAGATGAGGGTTTATTTTATTATGCAACTGAGAAATATTACAACTGGATGCCCAACTAGCAATCCTCCAACAATACACTGGTGAAATACTAGAGATAAAATATCTCTCTGCAATCAACTCGACCTCCTTTGCTTTGCTTGCACTTCCTGCACTGGCCACTTGAAATGCACACTTCTCGCTGAATGGAGTTTCGCACCACCTGGAATCTGACTCTGGATGAGTCGTCCTGCCTCCCTCTATGTTTGGAATGAAATCGCTCTGCCTTTCGGACACTCTTCAGGCCTCTGACAATTGAATCTATCCCCTTCCAGCAACTCGTATTGGGGTTTCTGGCTATTTAGACTAGTTTCTGTGGCCCTCTTTGCAGATAATTCGACCTCCCTTCTCTTGCCTCTCTGACACTGGAGAATAACTGGGAAACTCTTCAGAATCTTACTCTTCCCTGATACTCTTTTCCTGGCTTGAACTGCACCCTCACTGAAGTTGTGAACTGGGTAGCTCGATCTGCCTCTCACAACTCGATCACACTGATCTCTCTGATGCTCTCCCCAAGCCCTTCGACTTGCTCTCATAATCTCTCGTTGAGTCTTCAATGGCCACGATTTCATCTCCCTCGACGACTAAGATCAACTAGATTTCATCAATAGAAGTCTCTAGAGAAATCTCGAACATCCTTAGCAATCTCGAAGTTAGACTTAGGAATTAATTTAATTATGGCAAATTAATTTTAATTAAGGTGTTTCCCAAGCTTATCTCACGAAACATTTTATGGATTTTGGAGATCTAGTGTTCCTTAGCCTCTTAGCATCATTTGAGATTAAAACACCCACCCGATGCTACCATAAACTAGCGCTCCCTCTTAGCGAGGAAGATGTTCTCCACAACACCCATTTGTTCTCTTAAATAGATGAACTTAGCTCTCCCTAGTTGTTTTCGTAAGTATATCTACAATTTGTTGCTCTGTGGGAACATGACGTTGTTGATGTCTGGCTTTTGTTATACCTCCTTCCTTCACATCTTCAACCTGATTTGACTCCCTGTCATTGGAAATCGCTGCGAAGTGGTCAATTAGGCAAACATTGCCCATTAACTTGCTGAAATCTATTGCAGAAATTGTCCTCAGAAACATAGGCCTGCTATTCAAAACGTTGGTATGAAGGTTATGTTATATCGTTCTAACAACAAATAGGTTTCTTAGTTGTAAGCTAGATAAAACAACAACAAGCGGGGTTAAATCCTCACATTGCATTATCCTAATGAATCATGGATCATTACAAGGCCTTCACATAAACAATACAAGGGTTTTCTATAGTAGAAATCAATATGAAAAACATTACTATTATGAAGCCTCACAATAAAAGATGCTACATCTTCAATCTTCTTTTCAATTTCCAATGGGAGAGCTCCTCAATCCCCAACAAACATTAGAATAGAGAAAAGGATCCTCTTTATGGAGGAAGCTTTTTTCGTCATACAATATTTTTTTATTTTTTGCTAACGAACTCCATGACAAGTCAAAGAAACAATAAAAAATTTACTATTTGGATATCTCCTCAATTCACGGTTGACCATGTCACAATATGTGGACACAATATTCTCAAAGAGAAATTGCCTCCTCCAGGAACAGGAAAAAGATTACACCAAGAGTCTTCAAGAGAGTGTGTACTACTAGGAAAAGGCATAACAACTTGGTCAACATGCAAATTGCTTGTTACTGCAAAATCTAGTACCCTAGTGCAAAGCTTCATTGAGCAATCAAGAGCAACAATGGTGCCAATCGTCACTGTCACCTTAGTAATAGTTTCCTTGCTATTTTGTGGTTGGATGTTATCCCCATAAGGGAGGCTTCTCCAGTAGATCTCAGGGATTAGATAACTGAAATATCCTAGGATAAATACCCCCTAAGTTTTGCTAAATAAAATTACCCAAAGATAATGTCCAATAAGTAAGGTTTTAGGTGAGATGAGTGTTAGATTTTGTAGCATCGGATGTGTTCTAGCCACGAAATTTGGTGGAGAGGCTAGAATACATGTATTCTCCAAAATCCATAAATCGTTTATGGAAATTCCACCTAAAGACGACTTAATTAAAATAATTAATCAATTTTTAGTATACTTAGGAAATATGATTAATTAAAAGGTATTAATTAAGTCATGGTGAGAATCTTCTAGAAAAATACTTGGATCAAGTTCTAGTTAATCTTAGCCATTGATTAAGTTTTAATCGTGGCCGTTGATGTCTCAACAAGAGATTATAAGAAGAAACTCGATGGGGCTTGGAGAAGACACACACCAGTAGGTCAATTTCAAGAGTAGCAGCGGTGAGTTGCCGGAGAGAGAGGGGCAGGGATATTAAGGCCGGAGGAAGTTTTTCCAGTTCCGATGAGTGCACTACAGAGAAGCAGCACAGTGCTTCAGAGGGGATTCTGTATTTTGCTGGGGAGAAGTAGTGATTCAGTGCCAGAAGCCAGAGAGAGAGTCCGGAGGCTAGGAGGATCCATCTTCTAGAGAGTAGCTGATCAGATAGCGAGAGAGAAAGCAGTTCTGAGTTGTGAGGATGCAATACTGCGTAGGCTGACACAATACTGTTTAGGTCGAGTTGCTGCCTTTATATAGGAGTTTTTGCCTTTCTGTGAGATTGTTGAACAAGTTTGTTGGCTAAGCTGAGTTTATCCTCTAGTTGCAGGTTGAATTAATCTGCTTGAAGGGGCTGAATTTATAGTCACTAAAGAGCTGAGTTTATCCTCTAGTTGCTGGTTGAATTAATCTGCTTGAGGGGGCCGAATTTATAGTCACTAAAGAGCTGAGTTTGTGGCAGAAAGTGGGATGAGTTTATTGCTTGAGTGTTGAGTTTTATCAGTCATTAAGAGGGCTAAGTCTGAAGATACCTGTGGCTGTGTGGTCTCTTTATAGGTCCATTTTTACTTCAGTGCCAGAAGTCGGAGAGAGAGTCCAGAGGCTAGGAGGATCCATCTTCCAGAGAGTAGCTGATCAGATAGCGAGAGGAAAGCAGTTCCGAGTTGTGAGGATGCAGTATTGTGTAGGCTGACACAATACTGTTTAGGTTGAGTTGCTGCCTTTATATAGGAGTTTTTGCCTTTCTGTGGGCTTGTTGAACGAGTTTGTTGGCTAAGCTGAGTTTATCCTCTAGTTGCTGGTTGAATTAATCTGCTTGAGGGGCCGAATTTATAGTCACTAAAGAGCTGAGTTTGTGGCAGAAAGTGAGATGAGTTTATTGCTTCTGAGTGTTGAGTTTTGTCAGTCATTAAGAGGGCTGAGTCTGAAGATACCTGTGGCTGTGTGGTCTCTCTATAGGTCCATTTTTACTCCTGTGCGTTGGCTGATCATATTTACAACAATCCCTAACATTCAATGGATTTTGGAGGACGAGTTTCTTTGGTATATTGGCTAGAACGAGTTGCCGAGATATTTTCTGAGTTTATATATCAGATTCGAAGGCCATTGCTACAACTATCCTGACAAGGAGCCACTGTTATATTCTTGTTGAAACATTACCCAGCACCTTTCGGAATTACGTATTAGTGTTTGGGGTCACATTTGTTACCCATAATTCCTTTGTTCGTGAAGGGTTCCGTTCTGACAAAAAAGAGGATTGATATTTAATATTTGTACTGCTGAATACCACCCATGTTCCTCTATTGTGTTACCCTCTATAAACTCTTATTCCCAATTGATGGGATGGCTGCTTGTTTTTAGTTATATGGTTGATTAAATGTATATTCAATGTACTGTCCTATTCCTGAGTGTTATATGAAGATATTGTTGCTGACTTAAAGTAATTTTATCAGTCATTTGGTCACCATGTATCTTTGTGAGAATTAAATAACCATAAAGTGCACCTACAACCATGTATTAACAAATTATTTGACGAAATTTCACAAAGACCATATCGAACAAAACTCAGAAAATTGGGGGTAAATTTGAGATACTTAAAGGGGGGTATTTTATAGTGGTATCAAAGCATGATCTTGGCCCATATAGTGGTATCAAAGCATGATCAGGACCAGAGTCAAAAGGGAAAGTTAAGGGGTTTAACTAAAAAAATGCATCAGAATCAGTTGCTGCAAGAAGAATTTGTTAATTTTCTCTTAGGGTTGTATTGTTCTTTGCTTACGATAACTGCATTACATCATTTATGCATTGAATTCACCTTACAACATTATAACATCATTATATCATATGTAATTATGTAGAAAGAGCAAAAATGCAGTGTAACATAAAGAAACAATAGAAAAAAAACTAGCACACATAGAAACACCATGATTAGTCTGAGACCAAGGCAAAACCCCACAAGGGGGAAAACCTGGAAATCAGTTCTTCTTCTTCTATTAGATTTCATAAAATGTTCAACTGAGATACAAAGTACACCATTATGAGACATCATAAACCATATCAGGTCATCAATCCAAAGGGGTTCACAACTACATTTGTGAACAATACGAGACACATCAAAGAGGGCTATCAACATGAGCAAGAACTTCATCGAGAGCACTGTCATGTATGTGTAGATCTCTGAGTGGGATCTGTCATTTGCATAACTGTCATCTCTATATCATAAGAGCGATTACTATCATCATGGAGAATATGGGACAAAGGCACTGTCTATCATTGCCAATCTTTTATCTCTACCATCACTGTCATACATGATCATGGATTTGTGGATCTCATCATATTTACTGTAGAAGAATACCATCAAATGCATGCAATGATATAGATCATCATGACGCTGTTGTTATGTATCAAGGTTACTGAGACATGATCACTGCCCATGTGTCACTTATTAGCAAACCTCAACAGGCTATTAAGGTTAGATTCCTTTATTGAATGCACTAACTTGATAAACACATAACACTGCGATTTGAATATATAAATACAAGGATGCCATACATCAACATATAATGGACACTAGAGTTTGATACATACATATGCGCTGAAGCTAGAGACCATACATATATGCTGGAGATTGATATATGTTCATAAATAGCAGATATAACAAATAAGAGTTATTGTAAGGAGAAGCATGCCATACAAACATTAATGCGAACAACTGAATGTAAACCTTGTCTGCCATATGAATCATAGAGTGGATGCTATACCTTGTCTTGTCTGTCAAACAAGCCATGGAAGGGGCTGTAATACTCTGTCATAGAATGTCTGCCATGTGAACTAAATGATAGAGCTAAACCATAGTCTGCCATACGAGCTACATAATTTTTGGAATAAGAGTGAGGTCTCATGTATAACGAGTTCATGATTTATCAATAGTGTGAGTCCATGAGCAAAACCGAGCCATGTATTGTTTTCCATGCGAGACATCAAAACCGATGATACAAGCTATTGTGAGTGAGCCATACCCATAATCAGCCTTATATAAACATTATTCTAGCCTTCATAAAGATTACCACAGACATGCGAAGAACCAAATTCCTTGATTTGGAGAAAAGTATCGATCTCCTTTTTTAGCCTTCTTCAAGAGGGATCGGTCTAATAAAAGTCAAGACGACTTGTCAAATTTTGGAGGGAAAACATTTTGAATTCAAATTAGCTTGTAAAATATATTTTCTTTGACCATATTAATTTAAATAATTATTTTGACCAAATCTGAATCTTGCTTGGGGGCATAATGGACTTTCTTTTGGGGCAGTAGGGATTCTATGGGAATTCATCCCGAAGCTGCCCATATTTTAGCAGAATTCACCAAAGTCCTTGAAAATTTTAAGAATATAACAAAAAATTCACAAAGATGATAGAACAAATTGGAGCATGGACAACAAAGAAAAAAAAGGAAATTGCAAATCTGTAGATGATGAAAATAAAAAGAGCCCAACTGCGGAACAAAACCCAGCGTCAATTCTGCGAGTGTAGGAGAAACAATGATTAAATGTGAGGACTATGCTCAAATGATGTCAAACCTCCTAAGACAACTTGGGAGAAGTTATACCCATTAAAGGTGAAGCTAGCCCAAGTTTACTCTAGCAGGTTGGTACAAGTTACAATGGTTTGGGATGAAGGAGAGTCAAAAATTGCTACAAAATGCCTATTGTCACTTAGCGAGATTGTTGAGGTAGATGATGGGTACAAGGAAAATCAAGAGGCTACGACAGTTGATGATGATTCCCAAGAGGTGTGCAAAGATGATAACACATAGGTAGTTAGTGGTGCAAACCTAGACCCATTAGTTGACTTCTTTTATGAAGTCGATGTTGCTCATAAGCCTAAATGTGCCCACAATTTGGAAGACCAATTGAAGATGAGCACATACAAAGAGAATGACGACCACAAGTATGTTGGAAATATTGAGAGGGGGGTGAATCAATATTTCTTTTCAATTGTTATTTTTACCAATTAGATTCTTCACAATTATAATCACAAAAATGAATAATAATAGTTTTATTAAGAACAAGGGACGACTCCAATCCTCTTTTCAAATAATTGAGTACAATAATAATTTGAGGGTACCAACCCTTCAATTTTCCAGGCACCAATCTGTTGCCAAGCACCAACTTGGACTTTAGTGAGGCTCCAACCTCTAGGGCTTCCCTATCCTTCTCAAAGCTCCAACCTTGTGTTTAGAGGCACCAACCCCTAGGACACCAATCCTTTTGTCTTTTTTTAATAGAGAATGTGTGATGTACTTGAATGTCCTTGACAAAATTCTTAACTATTCCATACATACTTGAGATTGACTTCACTTATTCTTCACTATACCTTGTCCACCACTAGATTTCATTGTTGCTGCAAACTCAGTTCATAATACCATAGCCCAGCTACATTACAAGCTCCAAGCCATTGTACAAATTGGTCATTGCACTTCACTGCACCATAGAGAATCCACCACTATTACCATTGTCCGAGAAGAGTGTACAAGTCCTAATCTGAAACACTTTACCACAGTCTGAGCAATACTGGAGCCAAAAATCTGAGTCACTGTGTTAATGAAGGCGCAATTATGATATTTGATCCATTGTGATTAAGGTTCAGTCAAGATTCGAGCTTCTATACCACAGTTCGAGCCAAGAGACCATATCACGGTTAAATATCTGAGGCTCTTACACCATAGTTTGAGCAAGGAGATCACACCACAGTTAAAGAATCGAGCTTCTACACCACAGTCCGAAAGTAGTAGGTCGAGGATCACAGTGGCACCACAGTCCAAAGATGTATCATCACAGGTCTGTAATGCTGCATAGTCCGAAGTTTAAGGGTGAAGACACAGTCCGAAGTTTTAAGGGTGAAGGCATAGTCCGATGATCAATCCTCACAAAGCTGAGGTATCCACAGTCACTGTTGGGGGGGTCCGAGCCTATGTCTAGAAATCGAGCCTATTAAGGTGTATGACCCTTGTCTGAGTTAGAAAGATAACTCTTGTTCAAGTTTCGAGCTCCTCTTCTTCTAGTTTTATGTTTTCCTTCCTTAAAGTTCGCGAGATGTGAACTATTACTCACTGCTCTTCTTTTGATGATCGAATTGTTGATAGAAGAGTGAAGTCAAATGCCTAATATATAGTGTTTTTTGCAATGATAAACGAAGAGACATGTCTCTACAAATAGACCGACATGAGTGGGGTATGGGTTGGCTCATAAGTAAATATATATCTTCCAACTTAAAATTTCAAGTTCTCACTAACCATCGGGAGTTTGGAGGCGAGTAAGGGCTCGTGAGAAAGAGGAAGAAATCTTCTTCAAGGTGGTATAGGATTCATTGTGATAGGCTGCTTCCAAGATGCCAAAATTTATTTTTCTTTGTGACTGCCCTTGAATTCTTTAGTGCAAAGGATGATTAGGACAACATGTGTTTGTCATAGGATTCATGTCATCATGATATGTCATAGCATCATAATGTCATCATGTACTAGTGCGGTGATAGTGTGGCATCTATTAGGAGAGCTCATCAACTATATATTTCATCAATGACAATTATTGACCAACAATCTCCCCCTTTGTCATTGATGGAAATATTCCACCACTCTCTTCCCCTTTGACATCGATGGCAAATGGGGTGCTCAAGTACTCCCCTTATCCAACTGCTCCCCCTGTCATGCTGCTCCTACTCTTGTGAATGTGTTTACTTAATGTGATGCAAGAGCAATGACCCCCATCTTTTGGCGAAGATGATCAAAAGATTCTCATGGAAGGGGTTTTGTGAAGATATCTGCAATTTGCTCCTTTGTATTGATGTATTCCAATTTGATATTTTGTTCAGTAACCTGTTCATGGAGAAAGTGGTATTTGATTGGAATTTGTTTAGTCTTTGAGTGCATCACTGGATTCTTTGAGAGACTCATGGCACTAGTGTTGTCACAATAAATGGTGATTGGTTGATTAGTCTCTATGTTGACATCCTTCAATGCTTCCTTCATCCCTAGTATTTGTGTACAAAAATCTGCAACAACTATATATTCGACTTTAGCTGTGGAAAGAGATATAGATGATTGTTTTTTGCTGAGCCAAGATACTAGACAATCTCCCATGAAGAATGCGTTTCTGCTGGTACTTTTTCGATCATCCACGTTTCCAGCCCAATCAACATCGGTGTAAACTGTCACTGTAAGAGCTGTACCTTTGGGATACCAAAGACCGAAATCAGAAGTACCTTTCAAGTATCTGAGAATTCTCTTCACAGTTGATAGATTGAAATTTAGCCACCATTCCCACTGCGTGCATAATATTTGGCCTTGTAGCAGTTAAGTATAGGAGAGCTCCAATTATTGACCTGTAAAGAGTTGCATCTACGGAGGGAGAATCATTATCTTTGCTTAATTTGCAATCTGTGGTCATCGGTGTGCTCATAGGTGCACATTCTTCCATCGCATATCTTTTAAGCATGTCTTTAAGATATTTTGCTTGAGATATGAAATCCCTGTTGTGGTTTGAGATACTTGTAGTCCAAGAAAGTAAGATAACTCACCGATCATCGACATTTCGAACCTTTTTGACATATTTTGAGCAAATTCATGGCTCATCTCATCATCATTGCTCGCAAAAATTAGATCATCAATGTATGCAAGAGTAACCAGTAATTTATCCTTGTCCATCTTCATGTAGAGATTACTTCTTGCCACCCCCTTTTTGAAACCTTGTTGTTGTAGATAGTGATCCAATTTTGCGTACCAAGCTCTAGGAGCTTGTTTCAATCCATACCATGCCTTTTCCAACTTGCATACAAAGTCTTTTTCTTCAGCTAGGTCAAACCCTTTCAATTGCTCAATGTATACTTCTTCCTTGAGTTCTCCATTCAGAAATGTTGACTTTACATCCATTTGACAGACCTTGAAACCCTTTGAACAAGCAAATGCCAAAAACATTCTTATGGCTTCCAATCGGGCTACCGGTGCAAAGGTTTCTTCAAAGTCAATACCTTCAATTTGTGAGTATCCCTTGCAGATGAGCCTTGCCTTGTTTATGATTATTTGTCCATCCTCGTTCATCTTTGGTTCTTTCTCATTCTCTACTAGAGCTTTAAAATTCTTGAAACATTCAAATGCTTCAGGTTTGAATTTTATAAAGTATACCCACATCATTCTAGTATAGTCATCAACAAATAAAACAAAATACCTTTCGCCTTGTAGAGTTGGAGTTCTGGTTGGTCCACATAAATCTACATGTATGATCTCCAAAGGTTTTGATGTTGAGAACTCCTTAGTTTTGAAACAGGTTCTAGTTTGCTTTCCATGTTGACAATGGGCCATGCACAACTTGATTTGGCTTGATAATTTTTGGAATGTCTCTTATTGCGTTAGTTTTGCTGATATTAAGCAAGTTATCAAAGCTTAGATGCCCCAATTGCTTGTGCCATAATATAGCATTTATCTTCTTGAATTTTGCTTAGAATGTATACATTGTCTGGTGTTCTTACTCCTTTTGCTACAAGTTCACCTGAGGAGGATTTTCTTAGCTCACAATCTTTCGTACTAAAGACAACCTTGTGTCCTTGGTCACAAATTTGGCTCACAGTCAAAAGATTGTGTTTGAGGCCTTCCACCAGTAGTGCATTTTGGGCTTTTCCTTTTCCATTGATGAGAGCAACAATCCCTTTTCCAACAATCTTGGCAGATCCACTTTCAAAAGACACATTTCCATCCTTTTTGTTTAATGAGGTAAACTTCTTTCGGTCGCCTGTCATGTGTCTTGAACATCCACTATCCATGAACCATTGATTTTCATTACTATGGGCACATATGAACAGACTTAGCCAAGGGATCAAAAGAGTTGTAAGTCTTGATTTGTCCTTGTTCTTTAAGGCCAATTGGCTTGCTTTATTGATTCTTATATCTTGAAGCATTATCCTTATGAGCCTTGCAATGCTTGGCTTGATGACCAAAGTTTTTACAATAAAAACAATAACCAAGAAAGATTGCTTGGTACATGTTAGAATAACCTTGACTTGAAGTAGTATTCTTCCTTGGAGTTGTCCTTCCTTCGTTCCTTGGATTGATAAAGGTAGACCTTTGTTTTTGGTGGGATGGCTTCTCTTCTTTTGGATGACTAGAAAGAATGTCAGCATAGCTTCTTTGGATTTCCTTATTCATAGCTTCTTTGGATTTCCTTATTCACATTCTCCTTTGTACTTGATGATTCTCCTTTGAAACCAATCCCAAATTTGTCATATTGAGGTCTTTGAGTATTAAGAATGTTATCAAGTGTTTGAGAGCTTTGCCAATTCTTTTTAACTTGATCCAATTCTTTCCTTAGGGAAACAATTTCAGCTTCACGTTTTTTCTCAAATTTCTTTTTTCTCTCTTAGTTTATTGTTCAAGAAGTCTTCCCTCCTTTTTACTTCCTCCTTTTCTACTTTGAGATAAATGATCTTCTTTCGCAATTTCTCATTTTATTCAGTGGCACTCATTAGCAACTCATCAACACTTCCTTTGCCTTCTTGTTCGGATTCATCATCATTTGTAAATGCCATGAATAATACTTCTCTGCTTCCAGCATAGTCATTTTCCTCATTTGACTCATCAACATCTCTTTTGTGAAAAGTGATATTTTTAGTTGATTTCTTCTTGGTGATCACAAATTCATCTTCATTAGAATCGTCTTGTATGGAGAGGTTCTTCTTATTAGATCCTTTCTTTTTGAACATCCCTTTTTTATATTCCTCCTTATTATCACTATCACATTTATGAGGACATTTTGTAGCATAATGACCTATTCTTCCACATTTAAAACAAATGAGAGGATACTTACCTTTTAACTTGGATCCTTTTATTAGCTTTCATACAAATTGTGCCAGTTCAGATTCAGTGTTGGAGTCATCACTGCTGGTATTTCAATTCTTCCCCTTCTTTGTTGATTTTGAAGGTTTGAATGCTATGTCCTTGGAATTTGGGATCCCTTTTCTCATTTCATAAGCAATGAGAATTCCATGAAGTTCATCCATTTTTAAAACATCCAAATCCTTCATTTCTTCTATGGCACTTACTTTGGAGTCAAATCTTTCTGGAAGAGATCTCAAGACTTTTTGAACAATTGTGTTTTCTTCAATATTTTTTTCTAAGCCTTTAAGTGAATTGACGACTTCAGCCACTCAGAGAAAGAATGATGCAATATCTTCTTCGTCATCCATTTTAAGACTCTCAAATTGCCTTTTATAAGTTTGGAGCTTCGCTTTCTTAACTTCGGAGTCCCCATCATGTAAAGCAATGAGCTTGCCCCACATTTCTTTAGTAGAATCACAGTTCATGACTTTTGTGAATTCAAAGTCGGTGATTCCACTAGTTATGGAATTTAGTGCTCTTTGGCATTTGTAATGTAAGCTTTTCTTCCATCTTGATTAGTCGGAGGAGTGGAAGGAGCTTTGTACTCATCCAAAACAAATTGCCATACTTTAGGTCCAAGGGACATTAAATAGTAGGACATCCTCTTTTTCCAAAAACCAAAGTTTGTACCATCAAACATGGGATCTTTCCTGTCACTTCTGATTCTTCATTGTGACCTAAGAATCCTTCTTCCAGCTGTTAGGTTAATAATGAAGAACTTGGCTCTGATTCCAATTGTTGGAAATATTGAGGGGGGGTGAATCAATATTTCTTTTCAATTGTTATTTTTACGAGCTAGATTCTTCATAATTATAATTAGAAAAAATGAATAATAATAGTTTTATTAAGAACAAGGGAGGACTCCAATCCTCTTTTCAAATAATTTAGTACAATAATAAATTGAGGGCACCAACCCTTCAATTTTCCAGGCACCAACATGTTGCCAAGCACCAACTTGGACTTTAGTGAGGCTCCAACCTCTAGGGCTTCGACTCTATCCTTCTCAAAGCTCCAACCTTGTGTTTAGAGGCACAACCCCTAGGACACCAATCCTTCTGTCTCCTTTTAATAGAGAATGTGTGATGTACTTACTTGAATGTCCTTGACAAAATTCTTCACTATTCCATACATACTTGAGATTGACTTCACTTACTCTTCATTGTACCTTGTCCACCACTAGATTTCACTGTTGCTGCAAGCTCAGTTCATAATACCATAGCCCAGCTACATTACAAGCTCCAAGCCACTGTACAAATTGGTCATTGCACTTCACTACACCATAGAGAATCCACCACTATTACCACTGTCTGAGAAGAGTGTACAAGTCCTAATTTGAAACACTTTACCACAGTTTGAGCAATACTAGAGGCAAAATTCTGAGTCACTGCATTAATGAAGGCACAATTATGATATTCGATCCACTGTTATTAAGGCTCAGTCAAGATCTGAGCTTCTACAGCATAGTCCGAAGATGTATCATCACAGTCTAATGATTAGTCCTCACAAAGCTGAGGTATCCGCAGTCACTGTTCAGGGGGTCCGAGCCTCTGTCTAGAAATCGAGCCTGTCAAGGTGTATGATCCTTTTTCGAGCTAGAAATATAGCTCTTGTTCAAGTTCCGAGCTCCTCTTCTTCTAGTTTTATGTTTTCCTTCCTTAAAGTTCACGAGATGTGAACTATTACTCACTGTTCTTCTTTTGATGATCGAATTGATGATAGAATAGTGAAGTCGGCTGCCTAATATATATTGTTTTGCAATGATAAACGAAGAGACATGTCTCTACAAATAGGCCGACATGAGTAGGGTATGGGTTGGCTCATAAGTAAATATATATCTTCCAACTTAAAAATTCAAGTTCTCACTAACCATCGGGAGTTTGGAGGCGAGTAAGGGCTCGTTCGAAAGAGGAAGAAATTCTCTTTAAGGTGGTATAGGATTCATTGTGATAGGCTGCTTCCAAGATCCCAATTTTTTTTCCTACTTCCCTTGAATTGTTTAGTGTAGAGGATGATTAGGACATCATGGCTTCTTTTGGGACAACATGGCTTCGTCATAGGATTCATGTCATCATGATATGTCATAGGATCATAGTGTCATCATGTACTAATGCAGTGATAGTGTAGCATCTATTAGGAGAGCTCATCAAATATATATTTCATCGATGACAATTATTGACCAACACATTATGATGATACACATACAGTGGTGGCAGAGTATTGTTGGAGAAGTGCAATGACAAATGATAGTTTGGGAAGAGGGCCTTCACTTGTAGATTTTCAAACTTTTAGAAAGGCATTGGTAGAGATGAAATCTAACTACCTACACCTCCTTTCAGACAAAAATCACCTACTCATGCTTGTTTAGGTATATCATGATGTGCTAATAGGGAAAGAGGAGGAAGTTGACAGGCTTACCATGAGCTTGAGATTACCTAGAATGCCTTGAAGAGCACTCAAATGGCCCTTCAAGAATCAAAGTTGCAAGTTGAGCAACTTTGTATGGAGTTGAGTTATGTGCGTTCTTCATCCTCTATAGCAGACAATCAATTAACCATGGCAACCATGACATAAGAGGATGTTAGGGGCACTCATGATTCGATACAGGAGCCTCTTGTGATAATTGAGCACGAGGAACTGGCACTTGCAGAGAGGTATGTCCCAGAGGTTTCTAATTATGCACCCATGGGATGTGGAGATAGGTATATCTTAGACGAGGATACATCCATCTGGGATCCAAGTTCAGTTGACACGAGTAGAGTGGATACTGGAAGCCTAGGTTGGCATTGGGATCCAAGTGGGGCTTTCCATCATATACCAGAGGTGCAGGATGATGATGGCGTTGGTGGGATGGTTGACCCAACGACTGAGCGTACACATTCTTTAGCGGAGTTCCAGCCAACACTAGTGGCTAGTTGATTTATGAGCAGACTCTACGAGATGTCTTGGCACATCGTCCGTGTACAGAGTTACATGCAAGAGTTATTCGAATGGGAGGGCATTATGCCACCAGGAAGGGAATTGTATGGAGACAATGCTCTTCCATTGTTGTATTGAGCACAGGATCCACCTAGGATTGACACAACAACGACATCCTCATTAGCGTGTGAGGAGTTATGCCACTCAGGTCTACTAGAACAGATGAGGAGATATGACTCACATTATAATGGGTTCACTAACAAAGTGGTAGATACATTGACACTTTCAGGATATCAGACGATACAAGGTGCTATGACAATAGGCAGTGGTATCCAATGGTGCATAGGCATATGCCACAAAGTACAATGTTATGCAAAGGAGTGCAAGGATACGTCGCTGTATGCAATAGTGTATGAACTTACGTGGTTGTATGCGATAGTGTATGAAGTTACACAACAAGATTTTAGAGCATTAGGTCCAGAGAGATTTTTGACAAGGATGCCAGGCATACCATTGGGTTTAGCCTACCTAGCGTTGATATGGAACGAATGAGCATCTCTTGATGAGACCCCTAGGGACTCACACACCTATCTCTCCATTGTGTTGCTTATAGTCACAAAAGATTTGGTTTTTGCCCATCCCCCTAGGGACTCACACACCTATCTCTCCATTGTATTGCTTATAGCCACAAAAGATTTGGTTTTTGTCCATCCCCCTAGGGACTCACACACCTATCTCTCCATCGTATTGCTTACAGTCACAAAGGATTTGGTTTTTCTCCCTTGATACTCTCATCGGGAGCAACAAGATGTGAGAGGCTCACTTGAGACAGTTGGATGGGACACAATGCATCAGGATAGAGACTTACCAATTGTGGCATATGGTCAAGGCGCATGTTAGTAGTTGTAGGCCTAGGGATGGCTCGATCTACTGCAGAGATAACATAGGTTCCTGTCCTTGAGCTCACAATTAAGTAGATGTGTGACACACTTTTGGAAGGACATTCTGAGGTGTTACATGAGCATGTACAATGGGTGGTAGACCTCTCTTATAGGAGGGTGTTTAGACTCCAAACAGTATTAGGGTACATCATCACGAGATGGGATAATAGATTTATTTGCATGGTTTGGTAGGAGCAAGGAGGTTTGGCATGCAATAGGCTGATTATTGATACATGGCGTTCATCTATTGGTTGCATACAGGGATTAAAGATGAGGCACAAATGGGTTCCAACATCTCTCCAGTAGTTAGTAGGGGTTGGGAGTTGTGAACTCTTGATTTGGCTAGGGTATCCAAGGATCTAGTTGATAATCGGATCACTCCACTTCTTGATGAGTAGGGTTATGATAGCAAGTGATCCAGTTCCTTCATGGGTTGACACATGGGGGATCAATGAGGCCTTCACCATATGGTGAGGTAGGTTTCTCCTGTTGTTGCTCAGGATCAAGACTAGCCATGGATTGGTAGGCTCTGACATCATGGAGATGCCTTGGCAGGGCATGTCTAGCCCTTACAAATATTTTTTTTAAGAGGTTCTAGGAGAGGAGGATTCAGTATGAGAACGATGGGCAGTCAGTTATGATCAAAGAAGCACAATGTCAGCACGGTGGTTTCCTTTTGAGATTAGCATGGGACCCCGACATTACAAGGCTTGGCATTTCAACTACCATTAGTGATGAGCTGGTTTTTACAGGGGATATCACTTAGATTTTCCATTGGACCTCATTTTCGTGGAAAGCGTTTCACTTCTAGGTGACTTATTCATATTATGGAGCGCCTCATTAGCACGACAGTGTGATCAACAAGATGAACAGGATGAATAGTGTGATCAACAGGATGAACATGATGAACAGTGTGATCAAGAGGATGTAGACGAGGAGGATTGTACCTTCAAGAGTTCACTCTTGAGGTACATGGGATTGGTTTTCGGGTAGAGCAACTTTTCAAAGAGTTGATCTGCATTTTACATTATCGAGATGCTCTTCTTATTAACAATATGTAGAGGGCCTTTGGTGTCTATGCTTTGTTGGGGAGCGAGTGGAACAAAGAATGCTTCACGTTGATCATAATGGTTTGGGACCTTGGTATCGAGGGATTCATTTATGCTGGGGCACCACAGTGGCATGGAGTGGTTCAGTGGCATATTTGGGATACTGGTATTAGTTTAGTATTAGCTCAGCTGGTGACGACATTGCTCGAGGACAAGCAATTTTGGGGAGGGAGGATTGTAATGTCCCCAAATTTTGGATTTCCTTGTGATTGGGTTAAGGGAGATCCCAAAGCCTGTGTCAGCCAGATCATAGGAGCAGCATTACACCATTGGTGAGCCCGACAGGTTTGGAGGAATTTTATGGGGCCTGAGTGGGATCGCTGACCATATTTCATCATCAGGATCAATTTTGCATGGTTCACTCTTGGTTTTGTTGCATTCCGATGATTTCTGTAAAACAAGGTTATTAATAGACATTTTAATTATTTACGCTTAAGGTGCTATTTGGGGCTGATTATTTGGAGGAAAAACTTAGTGTAATAGCCTGTTGGAATCAAGGTGAAAAGATCTAAAAGGCAGGATGATGAAAGGGGCTTCAGGTGGCCGGTGTGATCATGGAGGCGAATTAAGCATTTTCCGGGGTTAAAAGTAGCTTTAATTAGTTAATAAAAGTCACACTATTAAAATAAGAAAGGAAAATTGCTTTTATTATTTAATTGGAGGGAAAAGGTAAAAAGAGTGGTGAAAGAGTCAAGTGAGCTATAAAAAAAGGGAAATGAGGGGGTGTTTCCTCATTCTTGCATTTGCTCAGTTGAGAAAAAGGAATTTGGAGAGCTCTTGTAAAAGAGTCAGTCTAGGGTTTTTGGAAACCCTCATTCTGGTTTGCTAGTTTTGGTGTTGAAACTATACACCCTAGCTAGTTTGGGAGCAGGATCACTTAGATTTCATCATTATGCTTCATAGGAGAAAACATGGGAGAGTTGGAGTAAGCGTTCAAAGTGTTATCTGTTGATTTCAAGATCTGATTTTGTGTATTTTTAAAATCTTCTTTTAGGCTGAGAGCAAGGGGACGAGTACCATCCATTTCCAAAGGGCTGAGCACTGTTCCTTGGGTCGAGATTCCTAGAGGAGGGACGAGATTTTTCTACATGTTGCTGGCCAAATTCTATTGGAAAAGGTGCCAAGTTACTTGTGGGTTTGTTGGACGAGTTTGTTGGTTAAGTGGCTGAGCTTCCCACTGCCAAAAGAAGTCGAGTTTATTAATTGTTGCTGGTCGAATTAAAGGGGCCGAGTTTATAGTCACTAAAGAGTTGATTTCATGGCAGAAAGTGGGACAAGTGTATTGCTTCTGAGTGCTGAGTTTTATCAGTCATTAAGAGGGCTGAATCTGAAGACACCTGTGGCTTTGTGGTCTCTCTATAGGCCCATTTCTACTCCTGTGCGTTGGCTGATTATATCTACAGCAATCCCTAACAATCAGTGGGTTTTGGAGGCCAAGTTTCTCTGGTATATTCGCTGGAATGAGTTGCTGAGGTATTTTCTGAGTTTATATATCAGATTCGAAGGCCATTGCCGCAACTCTCCTGACAAGGTGCCAGTGTTATATTTTTGCTAAAACATTACCCAGTACCTTTGGAAGCTGCGTATCAGTGTTTGGGGTCACATTTGTTACCTAGAATTCCTCTGTTTATGAAGGGTTCAGATCTGACAAAAAATAGGACTGGTTTTTAATATTTGTATTGTTGAATACCACCCAGGTTCCTCTATTGCGTTACCCTCTATAAACTCTTATTTCCAATTGATGAGATGGCTGCTTGTTTTTAGTTATATGGTTGATTAAATGTGTATTCAATGTATTGTCCTATTCCTGAGTGTTATAAGAAGATAATAGATATTGTTGCTGATTTAAAGTAATTTTGTCAATCATTTGGTCACCATGTATCTCTGTTGGGATTAAACAACCATAAAGTGCACCTACAACCATGTGTTAACAAACTGTTTGACGAAATTTCACAAAGAGCATATCAAACAAACTCAGAAAAATGGGGGTAAATTTGACATATTTCCAGGGGGGTATCTTACAAAATCTTTACAAACTAGGTTGCATTCCCAATTTATATAAAATAGATATTAGACATTGAAAACATTGAAGTGAGCTAAAGTATTAACGTTTGTGACAAGTTAAGAAATGAAATTAGAGAAACAATTCATTATACTTTTTTTTTTTTCACATATGCAGTGCTATATATTCCATACGAGGAATATATATTTACGTAAATACGAAGATAAAACTACTATATAAAATGTTTAAGATGTTAAGTGGTACATCAGACATCGATAGTGAAATATGATTTCTGCCTTGAGTCACAAGTTCTGATAAGATAAAAGAAAATCACATCAATACAAAAAGGTGTATCTCATGAGATGATCATCATGAGGCATCTAGACACTACAAGGATAATTGTGCTGCACTAAAATATCAACAATTCCTTCTACCCCTTTTACAGGCAAAGGTCACTTGTGTCATTCTTCCTCTAGAAGCAGTGTTTGGACGTGTTGAGCGGGAGCCTGAGGTGGAAGGTGAAACTATCGAGTAAAAGGTGGAAGATGAAGTGTGATGTCTTCCACATCTTCCCCTAGTTGGTAGGCTCTCTGGAGGTGGCATTGACTACAACACACTTTCAATATCCTTCCCCTACACCAAATTTGTCTCTCCTACAAGTGGAATATCCTCCTCCTCTTCCTCCAAATCCCTAGCCTCTTGCTCCAACCACTCAAGTGCCTCTTCCATGATAGGTCTCTCGGTCTCCACCCTCCACAAACTCGTGGTGTTAAGTGCCTCTAATGAAATGGCCTCTGTATCAAGTACTTTGCTTATCTGCCTGACCCATAACCTGAGATTGTAGTAGACATAGACCACGTCATTGAGGCGGTGGGCATCTAACATGCATGAGGGGCATTTTGCGATTAGAGGATGATGTCCCATGGGCATATGCCATAAATTATATTCATGAACTTATAAAAATATTTAAATTTAAATTTGAAAATTTCTAACTTGTTATACTTCTTGGAGTGTATCTTCTCAAAGACACTTCAGTTGCACGCACACTCTAAAGAACTGCAAGTTTAACTTAGCACCCGAATGGTAAGTTTTTGCAACTCTACGACTCTTTTACCATAGTTTGACCACCAAATATCTACAACAAATAAATGGAAAGGATTCAAATTTCCAAGGAAAGACAATTAATTAGTTCAATTTTCCATTAAGAAACACATGTCAAATAGAATCATTAGAAAGGAAACACATCTAAATTTGAAACTTTGAAAATTAAAACAAATTCTACTTGTAGCTTACCTGACATCCTAGCTGTCTTGTCTTGGATAGACATACCATACACAAATGTCCCAAAACTCACCTTGTATACCTCAAGTTGTTTGGAAATATCAATGTGTTTGGCAAAAGTCAACACCATCCTCTAAATAAATTGGTAAAATCCATCCATAACCTTTGCATGAAACCTAAATCCACATGCATAAGAGAATGCAGGGTTGAGGTAAAGCCCTACTATATGAATCGAACGGTGGAGAGTGTTGTTCCATCGCTCATCAATCACACCCCATTTCTTGTCTCGTTTAGTGAATCCATCTTCCCCCTTGTCCTCATAGTATCGATGGATAGCTTCCTTGGCCCTATTCGTGGCTTCATACAAGTAGCCTGTTGTGGGCTTTGTTGACCGCTGGAGTGGCACCTAAAGATTATTTGAAGACTCCATGCCCAAGGATGTACCAAAGGCTGCGTGTACCATCAGAGATCATCATATTACCATTGTTTTTCAACTCTACTTCTTCTTCTTATCATTTTTTGATGTACCTAGATTCCACAAGGCCTATGGGGATGATGTAAAGTGATGCTAGTATGATGAGTTTGAGTCATGTAACATGCCTAGGTAGCTTGGGACCTTGTCCTTGAGTGTTACTCTGGGAGGTTTTTTTTCACTTGGTTATTTATCATATCTTTACGAGGACTTAATAATTAATTAAGTTTTTCCTCCAAGCATAACCCCAAAGCTGGAGTACAACTTGATGGTGAGGCCTTGGGTGAGTCATGGTGTTTAGAGTCATTGTATATTACCATACTAGATCACTCGTAAAGTTTCGTGGAATTTGGTTATGTCTAGGGGGTCATTTTTAAATTTCCCTTCGGGCAGAAATTGGAATAAAATTTGTATCTGAAATGTACTAAGTGATGTTTAGAGAAGTTGTATGGAGTATAAATAATAAAAATTGCACGCCTCACCCTCATCTTTCTTCTAAGACACACTTTGATGGGTTAAAAATGTGTTTTGGACCCTCAAAACTCATTTTTCCTAAGTTTAGTGGAAAATGTGGCAATAAATTAAGCCAACAATTAAATAAATGGAGAAAAATAAATCTCCACACATGCCAAATGATGTGGAAATGAGATGGAAAATCAAGGAGGAGTTGAAATGAAGTACCAAGGTGATGTGGACCCCTAAAATCAAGGAAAAGATGTGCTTCAATAAAATTGAATATTTGGAGGGGACCACAAGTTTCCCAAGGAAAAACACATTTATTGGGGAGAGGAATTCAAATTGCCTCGATTAGTCATCTTTTTGGTGGGCTTTGACTTGGAGTTTCACTGAAGATGAGTGGAGAGTGGTCTCCTACAACTCCACTACCTTATACACTTGTCCCTCTTCAACAACAAGTTAGCTCCTCTTGATGATTGCGTGGGCCTCTTTGGGGAATTTGAATTGCATGAGAGAGCTTTGAGATTGTCATCATCACACTTGGCATTTGGTTCTTCATTGGGATTTCCACCCATTCTCTTATATAATTGAGCCTTGGGCTCTCATATTGTATCTTTTGCAACGAGCTATTGTGCTTGGGGAAGCTCTGCTTCTATGTACTCTTGTTCTTCATTTGAATAAAAAGACTTTGAGGTTCATTCATGATTGTTATTCCATTGGAGCATGTATTTGGTTCGTTGATGGTATAATCCTCTCTACTTGTGCCTTTGAGACTTGAGTTGTATTTCATTTGCTCTTATGCTTTTATAGAATTGTATATGTATAACTATCTTACATTTACAATTGGTTTATGAATATGCTCTAGGTGTAGACTACCTTTAGTTGTTTTCATATAAATTTCTAGAGTTATCTCACCATTGTTTATTGATTTGATTCATATGAGCTAGTGTGTGTTGGAAGTTTTGTAGAGAATAATTGTTGAATCAACTAGCAAGCGCGAAGGGAACTCTTCAAGAGACCAACCTGGTCTTGGAATTGTTTTCAAGGAGTTCTCATCGTTCTTTGAATTTCATGAGTCTAATCTTTAGAAGTACTTGTTCTTGCAGGGTTCTCTTTTACATAGTTTATGCACAAGTCAACATATAAAAAAAGCCTTCCTATCTTTTGATATTGTGCTTTTGTCTCTTTACCTAGCTAATCAAGAGATTCTTATAAGCTAGACAAGTGATGGGGTCTTTTCTCGTCACTTGATTTAGTTTTTGTATATTATTTTGTAGCATTATCACCCACTTACATGCTCTCATTTTCACGCTAACTTTTGTTTTAGGTTTGTAGCCCTAACATTCTTTCTTGTAGGTCCTCTCAAGCTTCAAGACTTATTCCAAGGACGCAGTGGGCATTAGGAGAGTTTGTGAAAAGGGCTAGGCTGTGTATCATTTTGGAGCTTGTGTTCTCTAATTGTAGAATCTCTTCATCTCTTTCGAGGCTCCCATACTTGAAGGGATTTCCTTGTTGTTTCAAGATCTCACCTTGTATTTCTCCATCAATTCCTTGGGCAACCCTCTAAGAGGCTCTAACCATCATTGTAAACCATAATGTCATATCCCTCCCCTCAATAATAAATAATAAAATAATAATAAATCACTTAAATAATAAAAATAATAAATCATAAATGATATAAAATAATACAAAATAATAATAAAATAATAAAAATAAAAATGGTTATTCTCTAAATAAGAATAAATAGAAATAACACAAGAAAAGCAGGAAAAAGAAGAAAATAAAACAAGAAAGCTAAAGAAAAGAAAAGAAAATAAAACAAGAAAACTAAAACATCAAAGGAAAAGTAAAGAAAGCTAAAAAATCAAAGTCGCATGTAGACACATGGAGTGTGTGCATGTGGTTCCCCATCCAATGTTTGCTCTATCCTCCTACCATGATATCATGAAACATCGTCCATATGTTTTGCATAGGATTTATGATGCTACAATATGAGGTTTATTGACATGTGGTTCATCTATTATGTAAAGTCATGATATATCTTTGATGCAATATGTTCATATCATAATTTAAAATGGTGAAGCATGTAATAGTACAAATGACATACGTGAGCACGTAGTTTGTTATTTTGTGATTAACAATGATAAATATTCTCATGATGATATGCAAGACTTGGCATGTGGATTATTTTCTATGATACTATGATGGTATAGCAAATGCATTGTTGCATGTTGAGTTGTAATGATCGACAGGACTCCACATTGGACTGTGAGGGCCGGTTTATTTGATGATCTTGTGCGAGCCCATATGCATGAAGGAGAATAAGTAACACCATATGGGCTGGGGACAAAACTCAATCAACACTACATATGCTAGTGGTTCCTTTGTCTTGTGTATAGCTCTTGAAGAGCTATGGGACCATCTTGAGGAGGCCAAGTACTTGATGTTCTAGGCTAGGTGCTTGTTATTGGATTGGGATGCCGAAGTCTGGAAGGGATGTAAAGGACTTCGATACCTGGGGCTGTGTGCCTTAGTAGTTGTGAAGGGAGTGGGCCAGCCTTGCGAGATGCGTGGGGTCATTGAGTACCAGACCGGATGCCTGCCTTGCGAGATGCGTGGGGTCATTGAGTACCAGACCGGATGCCTGCCTTGGGGCAGATGAGATCTGAGTCAGGTGCGAGCCTTGGGGCCAGCCTTGCACTAGGATACAGACCAGCTTAGGCTTATGCCTGGTGCTGAAAGTGGGAAAAATGGCAGAGATTCCTTGAGATTTCCCGGGGTGTTGGGGACTTTCGATGCCTGCTGGTTATACTAGTTCAACAGAGGGTGTTGGCAACATGAAGTAAATAAAATAATAAATAACAAATAATTCAACTTAACTTCGGGATGAAGTTAATTAAAGTGGGAGAGTATGTAATATCCCTCCCCTTAATAATAAATAATAAATAATAATATAAATAATAAATAATAAATCACTTAAATAATAAAAATAACAAATCATAAATGATATTAAAAATATATACAAAATAATAATAATAATAATAAAAATAAAAATGGTTATTCTCTAAATAAGAATAAATAGAAATAACACAAGAAAAGCAGGAAAAAGAAGAAAATAAAACAAGAAAGCTAAATAAAAGAAAAGAAATAAAACATCAAAAGAAAAGTAAAGAAAGCTAAAAAATCAAAGTCGCATGTAGACACATGGAGTGTGTGCATGTGGTTCCCCATCCAATGTTTACTCTATTTATTAGAGGGTGAGGAGGATGGGAGGCATTCCATCTTTTCGAGTTTCTATCTTTCATTCTCTTGGGAGAATGGTGTTCTAAGACTTGGGAGTCACTAGCAGTAGTCCGTTGATTGAGGGTTCAGGGGTGACAAGTTGTAGCAAATCCTTGCACAATTGAGCCTACCGTTGGGTGGAGAGTCGTCCCCAAAACCTTGTTGTCATCTGGCAGACATCGATCACAGAGCCAAAGGTCTTGAGTTCGAAACACACCTGGCTCGCGTTGGGGGAGGGGAGATTGTTGTGCTCTTAATGGTGGTGTAGAAGGATGATCCAACGATCCAACGCTGCCTGTGTGTTTCGTGACATGTGCTTAAATTCAACGATGTGTCTGTTTACTAACACCTGCTGGTTTTGGTGCAACGACAATCATGACTCCAACACATAAAATAAAATTTTTCATTTGTGGGAGCATGGGTCCTATCCATTGGCATTCCTATCTCTCCATTTTGGGGAGAGAATTTGTGGTTGGATTGACTTGTTGGCTTTGACATTTCCATTTTCTTTCACATCACATTCATGCTTTAATTGGGAAGTAACACAAACCACATTTCCTTTTCTTCAAGTTTGTTACATGCTTTAAGCTTGCAACACTTATCATTGTTGCTACAAGTTTCAAGTTTACATTTCCATTTGCAAAGCAATTTACTCTTACTTTAAGCAAGCATTTCTATTATTTTTAGCAAACTTCATACATTTAGCATGACACTTGTCTAAATAATTCATGTTCTATTATTATGCCACATTTCCATTTTAAGTATATTGAAGCATTGTGTATTAGATAGGTTTATTTTTCAAAACAACTATTTACTTTCATGTCAAACTAATCTTTTTTTTCTCAAGTTTAAAGTTCTTTTTTGCAAAGCTATTGTGGGCTTCAATCTTATCTTAATTCATTTTCAAAGCATTTGCAATTTACATTGAGAAATTTTACATACATTTTATTTCTCATTTTGCAAGCACATACATTTCAAGCTTCATTTGCTTTAGTTTGTTATTGGTTCATGATTTATCTTTAAAAACTCATAATTTTAATTGTTCACGAAACTTATGCATCTTGTGTTTACTTGAACAACTATACAAGTGATCTTGTGGAGCAAATTTACTTGAATCAATTCTATCTTTTACATAGCACTTGCAAACTCACTTGCATATCATATTAGTCACTCTAATTTAGTTGCATTTTAAGCAAATTAATGTCCAAGCATAAGTTTGTTTGATAGAAATCATAGGAAAAAGACTTTCTTGGAAAATTCTTCCAATTGGTACGAAGTAAGGTAAAGCCGTGTAATCTTGCAGTTCCAAAGGTGGCCTCTCCCTTTTTGGGAATGAAGACACACGTTGGTTAGTAAGGCTCAGGGGAAGGGTATCATCAATGACACCACCGTGTCCTCAGTCCCTATTTCTTACAATCACACCAATTTTTACCCTTCGGTAAGAGCTGAAGAGGAAGATCTCTCACGAAGATTAGACATTTAGATTAAAAATAACCAAGATAATTGCATCCAATTTTAGTTTAGGTGCATTTCATATTAACACATCTTATTATTTTACTTGAAAATAGTCATTACACTTGTCATTTATGAATATGTGTTGAATTGGATACTTTGGGCAAGTATTATCTCATTGAGCATGTAGAATTCTAATTGGTTTCCTTTACAAAATATTCCTTCCTTGTGTGCTTTGGATTAATAAGTGATCATATATCTTGAAAGCATTTTAATATCTTGCATTGATTTTGCTAACATCTTTTGTTTAATTTTCAGGATTACTTGTGTTTCAGTTTGAAACACCTTATTTTATTTTGAGCAAGTATAATTCATTTTGAGCAATATTTTGAAGGAACAGGTTTTACATATGCTTATTATTATCGCATGTGTTGATGGTTATTGAAGTTGATTTTAGCTCATATTGCTCATATTATATTTGTTTGTAATCTCAAAAAAAATAATCTATTTCACTCCAACATCTCCTAGAAACCTCATTTCTTTTAACTCAGTTTTCCATTTAGGGACCACCCCCTTTAGCTATCCTAGGAGATAGCTTAAACGGAGAGAGTTGGGAATAGGTGACAGCCCCTTCTCTTAGTTCTTGCCATCAACCACACCTTGTGGGGTTAAGGGCTTTTCTCACTAACTGGTAGGTGTAGGGACAAGGTCAACAGGTTTCTTGCCATCGACCAAGTGAAGAACCTTTAGTAAATGTTCAATAATACCACACAACTCCTCCACTCCCATCCAGAAAGTTTGATTGTGTCTCACAAGTTGGGCTATGGCTTGCCCATCCACCTTAGTGCTATAGACAAGCATTCCACTCATTTTAGAGAAACATCCTTTGCATCACCAACATTGAATTGTGGAGAGTTTGAAGAGAAATGAAGCTAGTTGCGAAACGTGTGATAGCAAGAATAACCAACTCCTTGCCCCCTGTGAGCTGTCTCATGAGTGTTAGAGCAAATGTATGATTGTAAATATATATTGCGACACTCCTAGTTGACTCAACAATTTCTTTGATCCAAGGAGTTTTTCCCATGTCCTCTAGCATCAAATCAATGCAATGTACAACACGAGGAGTCTAATATAAGCTTTGATACCTCTCCATGAGCAACTTGCCAACAACATTATCCATAATGACTTGGACAACATAATGTGGACCTATCTCCTGGATAAAGTTATCTAATAACTCACATAATAATTGTGCATCTTTAACATAGGCAGATGCATCAATAGATTTGATAAACATTGCCCCCTTGGTACAATTAACCAAGAATTTCAGAATGGACCTGCCCTTCCCATTTGTCCAACCATTTAACATAACGGTGCAGCATGTGATCTCCCATGATTCTTTCAGCTCAACCAATCTCTTTGTGCAATGAACCCTTTCCCTTTAAAGGAGATGCCCTCTCAAGTCATTATAAGAGGGGCCTATTACCCACCACTAGTGGGTGACCCCATAGGATAATTTGTCTCCTAGATTTGTCTTCAATCTGCAGCCAATAGCCCTTGAATCTTCACTCCTTGAGCTAGTCATATGTCCCCTCACCCATCTGTCGAGAGTTTATGTTTGAAGGTGGACCATTAGATCCTAAAGGTATGTTTTTCATTGTGCAACAAGGGCTTATGCTTGTTTTTCCATGGGCACATTGGGTATGGAATATTGGATGACTTGTAAGGAGGAAGGGTTTTGACTGTAGTCTTGTTCGCTCACCTTAAAATGGGGGTTTAATCCTCAACCCTAGTCCCGTGGGATCTCCCCTATTGGCTTATAGCTTCAAGATGGACACTATTTGGGAAACCCTGATTTTGGTAGTGCGGTCCCTTTTTCTCGTTTCACATTTCTCATTCCCGTCCACACATTACATGCTCTATTTCATCATCTTCCCTCTTTGGGTCCACACGATCACTAGGTTCACAAGGCTCTGGTACCCCCCTCCCTTTGTCCACGTCTGGGTTGGGCCTAGAAATGTTGTCCCAGAGGTTGATGCAGTTAAAAAAAGGATAAAATCATATCATGGTCACATAAAAAAGACAATAATATCCAAAAATATAAAAGATGGTCGCAACAATATATCAGCGCATGGGCAAAAGTCAAACATAAGCTCTACCCCCTCATTATGGCCATCATTTTGGTTCCTAGGGCCCCTTGAGTGCCCCCCACATCATAACGCATGCATGTTCCAATCCTTGGTGGGCAATGAATTGCCCCACATTAAGGGTATAATCACTAATTGTATCATACACAACATGCTTTCATCTCCTGGAGCTCCAAGCAATATAATAAAAAAAAATCAAGAAAAAGCTAAAGGCAAATGAAGAAGGGTGGAAAAACAAAGGCTGAGGTAACTCATGTACCACGATTGCTCCCTCCTACATCTATACACCTAAAGTGTGTAGACATCCCTCATCATTAACTCCCTTGAACCCATGGAGTTTGGCCTTGAGACCCCTATGTCCTAATCCACCTTATCATCATCCACATGACCCCTATCACTTAAAGGATGTACCTTGGACATGCCTTTCCCTTTAGGGGTTGGGAACATTTAATAGGGTTGTTTATTAGCTACTCATGCCTAGGGAGGTAACACTATTACATGCTTAAAGCCCCAAATTTGGAAGGGAAGCTCATTGTGAAGTCTCATTTGTGCCCCTGATTAATAAGCTTGGTTCACTTAGATGCACTAATGAATTAATGTACCTGTTGGTGAGGAGACGTAGTCAATCTTATGCGTAATTGGCAAGTGGTTTCATCATGGGCTGTTGCAACTTAATTGGGGCCCATGCCCACCAGAGGATCATATTGACACTTATAGGGGGTGCGTTGAGTGCGAAAATTCCTTGAAATGCAACAACTGAAAATTATTCTTCTAACTGGTTAATTATTAAGCAGTTGATTTACTAAGACAAACAATGAATAATTCACACTACAATTCTTCACAAATAAAAATACTGCGAAAGAAAAAAATGTTGGAAACTAAGAAATGCTAGCGCGCACACACACACACAAGAATTTGACACTATTATTTTTGGACAATTGTCCCTGGAAAAATCCAGTGTGGGGAAATTGGTGCATCGGTGAGGGTTTTTATGACTATGTAGCAGTAAAATTTCCTAATACAATAAATTGTCGCCAAATTGGCAATTCTATCCAAGTGAAATATTGGCAAAGATATCTAAGGGAATTTTACCCTCGCTCCAAGCAATCCCAACTTAGTCTGACTTTCGAAAACTAGCCGTCTATACCCTCTGCATAGGCCCTGTAACACCTCTGCGCATACCCTCTCATGCTCAGCTCATGATTGCTGCTAATCAAGCCGTCTGTTGATTGGGAAAATGTCTTTCGAACACTCTGGAAAATCTTCTCGGCCTTTGGAACTGAAAACGACCCACCCTTTAGCCAAATCGAACTGCCTATCTTGAAGCTTTGTGTAGCCTCTTGGAGAATAATTTCGGCCTCCTCTTTCTGACTCTTCAGAACTGGAAACTCCTCCAAAACACTACTATGTCGCCCCTCTACCACTTGCTACTCGATCACTGACTCGATCTCACTGCTAAATCACCTGCAACTGGGAAATCAAATTGCCTTGATCATTGAGTATCTGCTACTGGTGTGTTCTCCATCTACCCTTCGACCTCTTCTTATAATCTCCCTTTGGGATTTGTAACGACCCATATCGAATCACGAGTAGCATAGCAATATTAGTATGCATGTGAGGGACGCATATGATAGCTACATATGCATGCATCACATACATTGCACTAATATCTATATATATATATATTACTTAGGAAGAATCTCTAAATATAGGATAAATGGATTAATTATTGAAGGTGCCATTTAAATACCTAACTCTCATAAATAGAATGAATATATATTAAGTAAGATATATAGTGAATATTTATATATTGAGTTTATTCATAGGTTTACCACCCAATATATATAATTATACTGCATTACACAAATACACTTATAACCCAAAATATAATTTAAATTACTACATAAACTAAATCCAAAATTGTATTATTAATTCTGATAAGTTATAAAAATAAACCTTATTTAAAACATTGTAACACTATATGACTATATACTATCATATCAAATCAAAACAATAACCGTTAAAATTAAAAGTGATTTCACCTAATGTTATAATGTCAACAACCAATTCATTTGAATGCAAAGAACATGATGAGGCGGTGGGTCTTACAAAGGCCCCGAAATTAATTCTATAACATTAAAATGGCGGCGACCATTTGAAAGAAAATAATATTCTTTTATAAGACGATGAATGAATACGTAGAGGTGAAGGAACCTCTGCTATTTAGGTGAGGAAGGGAGTTTGGGGAAAATTCATTATGGAGTTTGTTTTTAGAGAGATAAAGGAGGAATTTACAACAAAGAGCCATAGACAGAGAATGAAGCCTTGATTGTTCTTGAAGCTTTTGGGCACGGGGCCAGAGTGCTTCATTTTGGAGTTCGGTATTGAGATTGTGCCCAGTTTGGCAGGGAGGTTTGGTCACTTTGGAAACGGGAGTACATTTGGGTCAATAACAATTTGCAAACAACTTCAAACGAATGTTTAGTCAAGTACTTGCAAACAAATGGTTGAATTTTAGTTTCTCTAGATATTCTGAGATTAAATTTCGTTAAAATTATGTTAATTTTCCAAACTTAGAGCTTCTGTGAATTGTTAAATTCTAGTTATGAATTCACTGTTGAGTTAAATTTCATCATTTGCTGTTATTATCTGACTTGGAATGTTAAAGGATTCCAATGACCAAGATTAAAACTTAATCGATGACTGAGATCATCTCCAAGTTGATCTTTGTGAGTTTCTAGAGAATTCTCACCTTTCTCAATTAATTACTATTAATTACCCATTTTTCCTAATTTAGACTTAGGGAAATTTTAATTATAGTCAATAAATTTAATTGAGCCATCTCTAGGTGGAATTTCTAGAAACGATTTCTTGGTTTTGAAGAACTCCTGTGTTTTAGCCTCTCCACAAAGTTTCAAGACTAGAACACCATCCGATGCTACAAAAACGAACACTCCCTCTTAGTGAGGAAGGTGTTTTCTCTCTAGTGCTCCTCAATCTTCCACAATGCCATGTCTCTGCAACATCCTCCATACACACTGCTGATGTTTGACAACTGTAGCTGCTTTCCGCTGTCCACCAACCACTGCGCTAACTCTGATTCATCTGCCACTAATTGTGGCTGAACCATGTTTCGTCTGTGCTGCTGTTGACATTGCACTGTACACCTTGTAATGCTTCCATCTCTGCATCTGCACTGCAACTCAACTAACACTCCCTCTGATTGTTGTTGCTGCTACTACAACTGAGAAGCATCCAAAATACTCAATCAACTGTCTCTGTGCTGCAACTGTCTCCTGAGCATTTGACTGCTTCTAGCCTCTGCACTACCCACTTGAGAAATCTGCATTGCTGCTAACTTTGCTACTGAGCCTCCTGCTTTGCTTATCAACACTGCTATGCGTTTCTTAGCATTTGACTACCACTGGTTTGCAACTGTCACTCTGGAACTGATTGCGCCAACTTACATTGATCCTTCTGCTATTAAATACTGTGGGCCCCTGTTGTAAGGGTAATGATCCATGAGGAAACACCATCTGATGCAAACACCATTCGATGTTCGCCTCACTGGACCCTACCCAAATCTCTACGCAACTCTTGGATGAAAGCTCCATATCGCCCCACCTCACTCCTAGAGGTATAGTTGCGTACATGGTGAAATCTTCCTCCAACCTGGAGGACAACTTCTCTATCTCTGTGGATGTTGCCCATTGATCCCACTTCTCCTACTTGCCCTTCTTCCTTTGAGGACACTAAGTACTGTAGTGGCCAAACTCGCCACACCTGAAGCAGTTGACCTTAGATAGATCCTTCATCTTCTTCTTTTCTCCCTAATTGGGACCTTTTGCTTTCCCCTTTGATGCAAGGGCAACATTGTCTTTCTCCTCCACACCTTTCGATCCCTTGCTGCTGCTGATGGAGCTCTTTACTAGAGATCGCCTCATCTCTTCTTGTTGCAGATCTGACCACATCTTGTCCCACCTTGGTAATGTATCTCGTCCCAAAATGCCTTGGACGAAGGTTTCCCATTCCTTTGAGACACCGTTTAGGGCAAAACACACATGCTCTGTATTTTGAGGCACTTCTCCTACGATTGCAAGTTGATCTCAAATATCCTGAATTCTGGTGAGAAAGGGATCAATGCCCTCACCCTTTTGCATCCTTGTGTTCCTCGACTTTTCTTTCAGGAACATTTTCCATTGTGCGGAAGGATTCTCATATAGCCCTAAGAGAGCATCCCACATCTCTTTGGCAGTGTTCTTGCTAGATATATGTGAGACTATATGGTCCTGTACTCCATCCAGTATCATCCCTGCTTCGCCTTGGCCATTTCTTTCCTATACACTTTCAGTTGATCTGCATCAGTAGGTATTGCCATAGCGTTCTCTGCATAGGTTTTCAAGCCATGCTCATCTAACAGGAAGGGCATTCTGGCCTTCCAATTGATATAGTTGGAAGCGCCCTCCAACTTGTCCTGATCTCTAAGCTCAACTGTGGCCATTTCTACAAAAACTTGAACTGGGATGGAAATCTCCCTCTTTCACTTGCTAGGCCGCTAGCTATGCTATTTGCACTCCCTTCTGGAGTGAGAAAATTTGCCTGCTGCAACTGGAAATTTGGATTTTTGAAGCTAGAAACCCTTTGAGAGAAATTCCTTCTTTGTATGCACTTTCTCTTCCACCCGACGCTGATTCTGATCTAGCAACCTATTGCAAAAGCCTTTTGTGCCCAAACAAGAAATTTGTTCAGCAAAAATACCGAGTTGCTGCTCCCTTGCCTGTTGGAATCGCTATTTCGGACAAATCAATTTTTTTTGCCACTTGCAACTAGAAAATCGAACCTTGTCCAATAATTCGCATTGCCTAGCTAGCATTGCGCAACCCTTGAAAATTTTGTCTTGCTGCTCCCTCTGAACAACGAAATTTTCTCTTTTGCTTCTGAGCTTCTCGTCTGTCAAATTAGCTCTGATACCATGTGAAGATTCCTTGAAATGCAGCAATTAGAAATTATTTTTCTAACTGGTTAATTATTAAGCAATTTATTTGCTACGACAAACAATGAATAATTCACATTGCAATTCTTCACAAATAAAAATATTGCGAAGCAAAAAAATGTTGGAAACTGAGAAATGCTAGCGCACACAAGAATTTGACACCGTTATTTTTGGACAATTGTCCCCGGAGAAACACAATGTGGGAAACCGATGCAGTGGTGAGGGTTTTTATTATTTAGTAGTAAAATTTCTGAATACAATAAAATGTCACCAAACTGGCAATTATATCCAAGAGTAATACTAGCAAAAATATCTGAGGGAATTTTACCCTCACTCTAAGCAACCCCGCCTCATGTTGAACTCTGAAAAGCTAGCCGTTCACCCTCTGCGCAAGCCCTCCCTCACCTCTACGCAGACCCTCTCACGCTTAGCTCGAATCTGAATCAAGCCCTCCTGATTGTTGCTGACTGGGAAAATATCTCTCTGGTACTCTGGAAAATCTTCCCGACCCCTGGAACTGAAAATTAACTTCCATTCAGCGAAATCGAATTGTTTATCTTGAGGCTCTGCGCAACGCTTGTGCACCCTCCCGGAGAATAATTTTGGCCTCTTTTTGACTCTCCAGAAATGGAAACTCCTCTAGAAAACTGCCACGCTGCCCCTCTGCCACTTGCTACTTGATCACTGACTCGATCTTATTGTTGAATCACTTGCAACTGGGAAATCAAACTGCCTAGAACTCTGAGTATCTGCTACTAGTGTGTTCCCCATCTATCCATTGACCTCTTCTTCAAATCTCCAATTAGGACTCCAACAGCCAAGATTAAAACTAAATTGTTGGTTGAGATCATCTCCAAGTCGATCCATGTGAGTTTCTAGAGAATTCTCACTTTTCTCAATTAATTACTATTATTTAACCGTTTTTCCTAAGTTAGCTAATTTAATTGAACCATCTCTAGGTGAAATTTCTAGAAACGATTTCTAGGTTTTGGAGAACTCTTGTGTTTTAGCCTTTTCACAAGGTCTCTAGACTAGAACACCATTCGATGCTACAAAAAATAGCATTGAGAGCCATGTGATTCTATCATGTGATAGAGCATTACTTCATCTCACGGGCACCCTCAACACCCTTCAAGGACTTGTTCATTGCCCCACATTATTCATGAGATGATGTACTTGGACCAACATTGCCCCCATTTGGCTTAGTAGTGTTCACATGGTTTGGCAATTGATCCAAGGCCCAAAGAAGGTTTGTTTCACCCTTGAGACATGGGATGGAAAGTACCATCGTCAGTGCCTTCATTTGGAGCAGTGTACAAGCTTATCTTTCACCAAGAGAACCATAAGACCAGTGTTTGTGCCCCAAAGCCACTTTGGAGCACCACATGATGACTTTACATGAACATGAAGGGGCCATCCCCTTGTGCATAATTTATGGAGCCCTTAGTCTCATTTTGGCGATTTGAGGACTCAATGTGGCCTTCCAATGACCTCATTTCATCATGACATCATCGTTTCAGCCTACTATTAGATGGTTTTTTCATAATTTTTGGAGCTACTTGGCGGGCTTGTCATCAAGGCCTTATTTTTGCACATTAAAATAATGTTAGGGGCTTTAGAGTAGGAATTCGACATCTAAAGGTCTCATATAAATAGAACTAACTCTCATTGTGAGAGAGCATCATCATCGCTTGGATTCTTCTCTTGTAAAAATACTTACACTTTTTCTTTGGAAGCTATTGGAGTATCTTGGATACACTATGATATTTGGAGCTAATTTTTGATCTTGTCTTGGAGCTACTTCTTGAATATGGATGGATATATTGCATGATTATCCTGTAAGTTCTTTTGTTGATGAAATTTTTCTCTTGAAAATGTCTAATATATGTAATTGCTGCAACTAATGTAAATGCTATTGTGCCCTAATTTTATTGAAGAATTTTTTTGGAAGCTATTTGGTTGGCTCTTGCATATGAATGAATGTTCATAGTGATGAAATGTTACTTTCCTTCATGAAATTCCATATTCTAATAGTAGGTAATTGTTGAAGGTTTGTAGCTAGGGCATCAACTTTTGACCTCCTTGGGGACAAATTTGGTGAGTCTAACACATCTAGGACTCCATACTCCAAAGGACTAGGCACTAGTCAAAGGATTTTGGTGATCAAATTCCTCTTTCTCCATATTTTTTCCTCATAAATTTCGGTCCCCTAAAGGTAAGGAAAAAACTTAGGGCTTGCAACAAAATTCTAGGGAGGTGATTTTTGATCTTGTCTTGGAGCTACTTTTTGAATATGGATGGAGATATTGCATGATTATCTTGTAAGTTCTTTTGTTGATGAAATCTTTCTCTTGAAAATGTCTAATGTATGTAATTGCTTCAATTGATGTAAATGCTATTGTGCCCTATTTTTGTTGAAGAATTTTTTTGGAAGCTATTTGGTTGGCTCTTGCATATGTTACTCATGATATAACATGCAATGAATGTTCATAGTGATGAAATGTTACTTTCCTTCATGAAACTCCATAATCTAATAGTAGGTAATTGTTGAAGGTTTGTAGCTAGGGCATCAACTTTTGACCTCCTTTAAGACAAATTTGATTAGTCTAACACATCTAGGACTCCGTACCCCAAAGGACTAGGCACTACTCAAAGGATTATGGTGATCAAACTCCTCTTTCTCGATATTTTTTCCTCATAAATTTCAGTCCCCTAAAGGTAAGGCAAAAATCTAGTGCCTGCAGCAAAATTTTAGTGAGGTGATTTTTGATCTTGTCTTGGAGGTACTTGTTGAATATGGATGGATATATTGAATGATTATCTTGTAAGTTCTTTTGTTGATGAAATCTTTCTCTTGAAAATGTCTAATGTATGTAATTGCTGCAACTAATGTAAATGCTATTGTGCCCTAATCTTGTTGAAGAATTATTTTGGAAGCTATTTGGTTGGCTCTTGCATATGTTAGTCATGATATAACATGCAATGAACGTTCATAGTGATGAAATGTTACTTTTCTTCATGAAACTCCATATTCTAATAGTAGGTAATTGTTGAAGGTTTGTAGCTAGGGCATCAACTTTTGATCTTGAGGACAAATTTGGTCAGTCTAACACATCAAGGACTCCATACCCTAAAGGATTTTGGTGATCAAACTCCTCTTTGTCCATATTTTTTCCTCATAAATTTCGGTCCCCTAAAGGTAAGACAAAAATCTAGGGCTTGCAGCAAAATTTTAGGGAGTTGATTTTTCGCAAATCTGATGGTCCAAACATCAAACTTAGGGTCTCGGCTAACTATGCTCCAAGTTTGGTGGGGATTTGCCTGAGTTTCATCCATAAAATTTCTTGCCCTAGGTGCTAGAGCATCAACTTTTGACCTCCTTGAAGACAATTTTGGCCAGTCTAACACATCTAGGACTCCATACCCCAAAGGACTAGGCACTAGTCCAAGGATTTGGGTGATCAAACTCCTCTTTGTCCATATTTTTTCCTCATAAATCTTGGACCCCTAAAGGTAAGGCAAAAATCTAGGGCTTACAACAAAATTTTAGGGAGGTGATTTTTCGGGAATCCGATGGTCCAAGTATCAAGCTTAGGGTCTAGACTACCTATGCTCCAAGTTTGGTGGGGATCTGCCGGAGTTTCATCCATAAGATCTCTTGCCCTAGGTGCTACTCTAAGAGGGAAAATCTAGGTCTTTTTCTCTCAACTTGGGGACTTCTTTGAGGGTTGTATGAGCTTAGTATTCATTGGAATAAATCATAAGAATCCCTTTCTTCTCTCGGGCCTTGACCTTGTGAATACCTATTACCATCGAGAAACTTCAAAACCCTAGGTCGAGTGCCTTTTTTTCTAGGGTTTTTATTAGAAAGCGTTTTTCTGCTTTCAATTCTTGTACCTTTAGTGAGCCTCTCTTCGAATGAGCTCTAGCTCCATCACGTGGACCTTCAAACCTATAATATCTATTATAGGTGATCACAATCATATCGAGACTCCTCCCATCGATGAAAGTCCGTAAAGAGCATGGGACCTTGGTTGTGGTGACAGTGGGCCATTGTCCCATTGTTGTCACTTAGTCTAGTAGTTGTCCTGTAGGTTTTCTCCCCTTAGGACCTTGCTAGATTTTGTGGTAACATTTTTGGTGCCATTGCCGAGGAGGAAGCAAGTTTCCCTCCTAGGTCCAATATTTGAAGAGGAGTTTCTTACAAGAACAATATATACATCCTCTTCTGATGATTCCCATGTCATTAACATATAGAAAACAACATGTTGATTGAGCATTTTCCTGCCATAAATATACCAAGGATTCCACAATATCCAAGTTACAAACACATGAGGGATACGCTGACATGCGATGGGAGTCCACTTTCCGTAGCCAATCATATAATAAATTTCACAAGGTATTACTCAAGACACAATATAACTCAGGTTCATGACACCATGGAATTGTTGTCTTATCTATTGCTCTTGATACTAATTGGCTTAAATCGTGTGAACCTAGAAGCATTTCCTCTTTCTCTATGTTGGTTTTATGCTTCTTATTGCATAAATGACCAAATTTTCAAACCATTGAAGAAGCATGTCAAACCTTGACACAACATTTGAGAAAGCCTTTAGTGAACATGAGGAGGATCACGAGGAAGAAAACGGTCCCCTTTCAAATCAGTGAGATGAGGCCATTGATGGAGACGTCAAAGACCATACTGAAGAAGAGAATTATGAACTAGAAAGCATTTCTTCCCAAGATTATGACGGGGGCCGGGGCTCTAGATCTCATAAGCCTTCAAGTGATACAAGGAAGGATGGATGAATATAGGAAGTATTACGAGCAACTAATAGAGGAGTGTGAGGATAAGGATCTCCTATCCAATTTTTGTGAAGAAGGGGGAAAGCTGTATGAGATGTGGTGTGAATATGAAGAAAATCCTATGGATGTCCTTTTCCTATAACTTTATTACCAAAACTATGTAGTGAACACTCTTGGTCATGCTATCATCATAGTTCGTAGCATAACCATCAAATGCTAGAGCCAAATGAGCCAAGGGAGTGGGAGGATTCTGAGAAAGCTACAACTCCAAAAGATCATGATTCTCCAGGTAGTCAAGTTGATGGGGAACATATGAATGATTTTTGGGCTGCCAAGTGGGAAATTGGATATGACAATGAAGATGATGAGGAGTATGATGAAAATGGATCTTTCAAGGATGCTATTAATGATGGAGCATCTTTTGAGAGCCTTGAAAAGGGTGATCCCATCGAGTCCTTAGAGGTTGATGTTTATGATTTCTTAGTACAAGAGGTAAAATGGGATATGAGTAGCCACCATTTCGATAGTGGCCCTGTTTACAACACCGTTGAAGAAGGTGACATTAAAATTATCCCTCCCTTTTTCAAGGATGTTACTAATGTACCTATTGACATCCTCAAAAGGGAAGGTGATCAAATTCCCCTCTTGGAAGATGACGTTGGAGATTAATTAAGCATTGAAGGACAGTGGGAGGTGATTAACTGTTGCTTTGACAAAGACCCCATTTATGATGCAGATGATGATACTGGTAGGACCTTTGTCTTGCCTTGTTTCTCATATAATCAAGATGAGATGACTGTTGATATTTCCCAGCCATGTTTTGGAAATAAAGAGTCCATGATGGTTTTCCTTTTCAATATGATCTTCACATTGAGCAACCTAGTTGTTGTGATTATCCATACCAGCTACCCCATTTTTCTTCCCATCATGACCTAAAGGCAACTATGAGGCATGACATCACTAAGGAGGCCCATGACATGGAATATATGAGCTTGGTCATTCAATCCTCCATTCTGTGTTTATAGGAAAGGATTCGATTTTGCAAGCTTTGTGTCTTTCCCTTCATAGATTTCTCCTTTCCATGATGTATAGATCTCTTATTTTCCCACCTCCCACCCTTGTGATCCTTCGTATTATTATACTTATCCTTGCTCTTAGATTTATCACGAGTAATCATAGGGGCAATTGTTTTTATATTGATCTACTGATATGTTGGTTACATTGGCTATATGACTATATAATGTAGCCACACATGTTAGCGTAGGTTGCATTGCATATTGATTTTTGCATAGCTAACATCATCATATCACGTTCTTATGCTAGAATAGGTGCATTTAGATGAAACTTGCATCTTAAAATAAATTTTATTCTAAATTAAACATGTCTTGATGATGAACCTCAACAAGGGTTCAAAATGCGTCGATCTTAAAACATTGATGGGATTTATCCAGAAGAGTTTTACTTTAATCATGAATCACAAAATCCTCCATGCTGAAATTTTATTTTACTATATGGTTTCTATTATTATTTGATGAAAACATGGGCGATAAAGTACGCCCAGGATAGATGCTTCCAACAATTGTTTGTGATGTGTAGGATATAGGTCTACAGTCCTAGAGGATCGCTGGTGTTTTCATGACCTCCCGTTCAAGTACATGGCTCGTACACTCCACAGAGAGCCCATGTCCTAGTTGAAGCTAGATGTTACCCACCACCAGTGAGTGACCCCATAGGAGAATTTGTCTCCTAGATTTGTCTTCAACTGGTAGCTAGCAGTCCCTCACAGTGGCCAATGTACCCAATATGTCCTGCTAGTTGATCTTCACTCCTTGAGCCAATCATATGCCCCCTCGCCCATCTGTTGAGAGCATATGTTTGAAGGTGGGCCATCCGATGATAAATGTATGTTTTTCATTGTGCAATCCGGTTCTTATGCTTGTTTTTCCTTGGGTACATTGGGTATGGATTATTGGGTGAGTTGGAAGAAGGAAGGGTTTTGACTGTAGTCTTGTTACCTCACCTTAAAATGGGGGGTTAATCCTTAACCCTAGTCTCGTGGAATCTCCCCTATTGGCTTATAGCTAAAGGATGGGCACTAATTGGGAAATTCCAATTTTGGTAGCGCGGTCCCGTTTTCTCATTTCACATTTTTCACTCCCCTCCGCACATTACATGTCCTATTTCATCATCTTCCCTCTCTAGGTCCACATGATCACTGGGTCTAGAAGGCCCTGGTTCTCCCACTCCCTTTGTCCACATGTCTGGGTTGAGCCTGGAAATGTTGCCCCAAAGGTTGATGCAACTTAAGAAAAAGGATAAAAGCATATCATGGCCACATACAAAAGAAAATATAATCACAAAATGCAAAAGATGGTCAGGACAATATATTAATGCTTGGGCAAAAACCAAACACGAGCTCTACCCCTTCATTATGGCCATCACCTTGTTTCCTAGGGCTCCTTGAGTGCCCCCCACATCATTAAGGAATCGATGCATGTCTCAACTCCCAACCCCTAGTGGGCGATGAACTGTCCGACCTTAAGGGGATAATCACTGCTTATATCATACACAACATGATCTCATCTCTTGAATCCTCGAGCAGTATAATAAAAAATTTATCGAGAAAAGGCAAAAGGCAAATGAAGAAGGGTCGAAAAATAAAGGTCAGTATAACTCATGTACCACGGTTGCTCCCTCCTACATCTATACACCCAAATGTGTGGACATCCCCCATCATTACCACCCTTCCAACCCCAAGGAAACTCCGAGTACAGGCTTAATCAATCGTACAGACAGACTTTGGGTGCTAAGATCCAGAGTCGAGAGGGAACAACCCCAGATCGTATGCTAAGGTCCCCTAAGACAATCGCTTAGTGGAAAAGGAAGTGATCGAGCGATGAACAACCAGGAGGTGGGATTGAAGCAGCCATCCTTCGGGAGAAAGCGTAATAGCTCATTGGTCTAGCTGCAACAAGTTATCGATCTGGCTTGGATGATGGAACAATAAAGTTTCGAATTTGGACTAAGGCGATTAGAGAGAATGGCTTGGGAATCAAGGCCAAGGAGGCGGTAGAAAGTCGAGTGTGGATCATGAGGATATAGATAACCCATGGCTTTTGGCCTTGAGACCCCTATGGCCCAATCCTACATCTATACACCCAAATGCGTGGACATCCCCCATTTCATTACCACCCTTCCAACCCCAAGGAAACTCCAAGTACAAGCCTAATCAATCATATAGACAAAATTTGGGTGCTAAGATCCAGAGTTGAGAGGGAAACAACCCAGATCATACGCTAAGGTCCCTAAGCAATCAGTTAATGGAAAAGGAAGTGATTGAGCGATGATAACTAGGAGGTGGGCTTGGAAGCATCCATCCTTCAAAGAAAGCTTAATAGCTCACTGGTCTAGCTGCAACAAGTTATCGATCTGGCTTGGTGATGGAACATAATTTTCAATTGGAACTAGGCGATAGAGAGAATGGTTGGGAATCAAGGCCAAGGAGGCGTAGAAAGCGAGTGTGGATCATGAGGATATAGATAACCCATGGCTTTTGGCCTTGAGACCCCTATGGCCCAATCCATCTCATCGTCATCCACATGACCCTTATCACTTGAAGGATGTACCTTGGACATGTCTTTCCCTTTAGGGGTTGGGAACACCTAATAAGGTTGTTTATTTAGCCACTCTTGCCTAGGGAGGTAACACTATTACATGCTGGAAATCCCAAATTTGGAAGGGCAACCCATTATGAAGTCTCATTTGTGCCCTTCATTAACAAGCTTGGTTCATTTAGATGCGCTAATGAATTATTGTACCTGATGGTGAGGAGACGTAGTGGCTCTTGTGTGTAATTAGCAGGTGGCTTCATCATGGCTTTGGAAACTTAACTAGGGCCCAAGCCCAACAAAGGATCATATTGACACTTGTAGGAGGTGCGTTGAGAGCTAGGGTACTCCATGTGATAGAGCATTATTTCATCTCACGGGCACCCTTAGAACCTTCAGGAGCTTGTTCATTGCCCCACATTATTAGCGAGATGATGCACTTGGACCATCATTGCCCCTAGCCGGCGCGATGTACACATGGTTTGGTAGTTGATCCAAGGCCCAAAGGAGGTTTGTCTCACCCTTGAGACATGGGAGGGCAAGCACCATTGTCATTGCCTTCATTTGGAGCAGTTTACATGCTTATCTTTCACCAGGAGACCCATGAGATCGATATTTGTGCCCTAGAGCCACTTTGGAGCACTACATGATGACTTACATGAAAATGAAGGGGCCATTTCCTTGTGCATCATTTATGGAGCCCTTTCCCTCATTTTGGCACTTTAAGGACTCAATGCGGCCTTCCAATGGCCTCGTTTCATAAGGACATCATCATTTCGGCCTACTATTGGTTGGTTTATTCATAATTTTTGGAGCTACTTGGTGGGCTTGTCACCAAGGCCTTATTTTTGCACATTAAAATAATGTTGGGGCTTTAGAATAGGAATTCGACCTTTAAAGGTCTCATATAAATAGAACTAGCTCTCATTATGAGAGAGCATCATCATCACTTGGATCCTTCTTTTGTAAAAGAATTCACACTTTTTCTTTGGAAGCTATTGGAATATCTTAGATGCACTATGATATTTGGAGCCGATTTTTGATCTTCTCTTGGAAGTTGGAGCTACTTCTTGAATATGGATGGATATATTGCAAGATTATCTTGTAAGTCCTTTTGTTGATGAAATCTTTCTCTTGAAAATGTCTAATATATGTAATTGCTACAACTAATGTAAATTCTATTGTGCCCTAATTTTGTTAGAAACTTTTTGGAAGTTATTTGGTTGGTTCTTGCATATGTTTCTCATGATATAACATGCAATGATTTTTCTTAGTGATGAAATGTTACTTTTCTTCATGAAACATCCATATTCTAATAGTAGGTAATTGTTGAAGGTTGGTAGCTAGGGCATCAACTTTTGACCTCCTTAAGGGAAAATTTGGCCAATCTGGTGCATCTAGGACTCCATACCCCAAAGGATTAGGCACTAGTCGAAGGATTTTGGTGATCAAACTCCTCTTTCTCCATATTTTCTCTTGCTAAGTTTCGGTCCCCTAAAAGTATGGTAGAAATCTAGGGCTTGCAATGAAATTTCAGGGAGGTGATTTTTCGGGAATCCTGGGGTCCAAACATCAAGCTCAAGGTCTAGGTTACCTATGCTCCAAGTTTGGTGAAGATCTGCCTGAGTTTCATCCATAAAATCTCTTGCCCTAGGTACTACTCTAAGAAGGAAAACCTAGGTCTTTCTCTCTCTCCTTGGGGACTTCTTCAAGGGTTGTATGAGCTTAGTATTCATTGGAATAAATCATAAAAAGCCCTTTCTTCTCTTAGGCCTTGATCTTGTGAATACCTATTACTTATGTTGCACAAGGACTCTTCCCCCCCAAAAATACTCATGTACCTTGCGTCCCTACGTTCCGGGGACTTTTGGACCCTTAGGAAACGTCCCCAAACTGTTGGGGACTCAATTGTGGACTTGCTAGCCATACCCAAGACGTTCCAAACAAATTTCAAGGATGTTCCAGACAAATTTCAGGGATTTTTTTGGCAGATTTCAAGGACGTTTTGGGAAGTTTTTAGGGATAATCTAGGCACAAAGCTTCAGTTTTGACAATCCATGGACATTGATGATTGGACAACATGATCATTTTTCCCATTCATTTTTTTTCGGAATGCATTGAATCTAAATTTTTTGTATAAGTTGCAGCTCAAAACATGAGTTTTGTATGATGGGTTTCATATTTCTAGTGATTTAGATATTGGATTTTCAATGGTAAAATTACAAAAAGCACCCTCCATGTCAATAAAACAGAAAATACAATGTTTTAAAAGGATTATCCTTGTGGTTATTTTTTTTGTTCTTTCCTAGGATCATCTTAGCTTTTACATATTGTATGTGGGGTTCGAGGACTCATTCAAGTTCAATGCTTCCATCATCCCAGCCCCAAGCATTGTTAAAGCAATCAGATAATTGTGAATTGGATTGAGTAAATCCCTCAGATCTGTAAAGGATCCTATCAACCCTAAGGACATGAAAGGGGTTTATATTATTCCTTGTTCCTGTGGGACCCCCTATATTGGTGAGACTGGTCGCTCCATTAATCAAAGAATTAGCGAGCATGCCGCTGACCTCAAGCATAGGAGGACCAAGTCTTCCGCTTTAGTTGAGCATGCCGAAAGTACCAAGCATCATGTTTGCATAGAGGATGCGAGTGTTATCGCTAGGGTTTCGCAGTTCCATCACCGAAAATTTAGGGAAGCCCTTGAGATTGAGAAAAGACCGAACAATCTCAATAGAGAAGATGGATGGAAGATAAGCAATTGCTGGATCCCAACCCTCTCTCCCTAAGTAATGGTTTTTTTTTGTTATTGCTTTATTATATATTTTTTTTTCTCGTTA